>SKCR01053392.1:0-45370 GCA_019454045.1 Zanthoxylum bungeanum | reverse complement strand
TATCCACACAACTCATGTGAACCCCGTAGAAATAAAGCCCGTGAAACCAATAAAATATTGTTATGACCGTACATGAAAGGCATAATGAGGTTTGAAGATTAGAAACTCGTGAAGAGAAAAGCCTCACGAACCCCTAATTGCTTGAAACACCACAAATGACAACAAACTTATTTGATAAGCTTGAAAAGAATCCATTTCCATGGTTAGCCATCAACGGCCTCACCACCAATGTGCCTAACGACAATTAAAATTTTTGGGTTAAAACATTCATCCATTTTATTAATGACATGCTTACTTAAATAATACAGTAGAAACCTAATTTAATATATAAAAAACTAAAAATAACCCTAGGTTATAATCCTTATTATAAATAAAATATGGGCCCCTAACTTTGGCCCACTCTAGAATAAACACTAACATTAAACCCTTCTGGCAGGCCTTCACTTGTATATCTTGAACATTCTTCATTGCCAAATAACATTAGTGGATTATTAGGCTTCTTCATTGAATGCGTGGATCCATGCTTCGAGGATTTTTTTTATTTTTTTTTTTGAGTTTTTTTTCTTTCTTTTTTTATGATTTTTCTTTCTTTGTGTCATTTTTCTGTAATTTTTTTCTTTCTTCAGTTCAGTTGCATATATTTGAGTCGTTCAAAGTAAAATACTAATAATCACACCTTAAATTAAACATTGGCCTTAAATATTCGAGGACATATCTTCTAAGAATGGAGGAATGATATGATACATGGAGCATCAAGAAAACAATCATCGAAGCATGGATCAAAGAATCCAAGGAATAAGCCCAATAATACATTCACATTATTTGGAAATGAATGGGGTCCATGTTAGACATTATGACCCATAGCGTCACTGTTTTGTAAATGATATTGTATTATTGTACAAAATTAACTATGTGATAATGAAATTGCCTTTTGCCGTTTTGTAAAATTATTTACTTTGATATATTAATGGCAAAAGTCCGTATGATTAGTTCCGTATTGAGATGATATGAGACAGTATCAATATAAAAGGTTTAATCATTAAATATCCCTAGTCGGAGTATTATCGAGATCGGACATCGATAATGCGGAATAGACTAGTATTGCACTTGTGCGAGTTATGATGGCACAACGGCATAGTTCTCATATATTTAAGTATTGGATACTTATGCAAGTGCGATAGGAGGTTGTGTTTTACCGATGGTATGGAAAACAGCTTCGCTCTGGATAGACCCCGCGGAATCCCATTTGTAGTATGTCTGCGTGTCTATGGGAGGCCGCATCAGGGTAGGTGTATATGGTCTTAACCTGAGACTTGCATCGCTAGTACTTGCGACAATCGTAAAACTTTGGTTGTGGTGGTTCGGGGCTTTTAACCGGTTCTGTGTACGCCTCTTCTGGGTTTATCGAGAATCATAGTGTACTGGATGTGATGTCAGGATGGAAGTATCACTTCAGACATATGGAGATGATGATCACGCAGGATACAGAACTAGTACTCTATAAAAGGTTGCAACCGTCGGGACAATATGACCAGGTCAGGATTGTCCGATTTAAAGAGACTAGTTGTTGATATCCGATATATGTTTCGTACGGGGCAGACACATTTCCAGCCCCAGGCCTAACATGTGATCGTCCGATACTGGATCGATATACGCAATACTACGGTATACTACGCTTGATAAGATCTAATATTCCAGTAAGAATATTTCTGGAGAATTGGGTAGGCATGGCGCTTTGCTAGAAGCCAACCTTGTCTTGTAAATCGGTAAAAACGTAGTACGAGGTACGTACGTGTTTGGATTATCCAACGACCGTATTTACTGCCAACATATCCGGAGATCTCTTGGGTCGCTTCCTGAAGATTCACCTATGATGTTTGATTCGAACTTTATTAATCTTGGATTAATTACGGAGAAACTTTATCTTGGATAAAATGCCTTCTTAGGGAGAGAGAGAGAGATCGATTAATTTGGAATTAATCGGATAAAAATATATTCGATATATTATTAAACGAAATTAGATTTCGACGCGGAATTAAAATCGGATTTTAATTCGGGCAAACGAATTAATTTAGAATTAATTCATTAGCGAACTGAATAGTAATTCCGCAAGGCGTAATTATTTAATTCACGTCGCGACGGAAATAAATTCGTTAATTCGGAATTAACGAAACCGAGCCCGAAATGTGTTTGCGGACACATTCGTAATTTGAATCGAGTGGTATCCGCAAATCGCATCGCGATATCTCATTACTTGATACGAATAGATGATGGATGTATCTAGTCACCTTTAAGGGATGATACATTATCTAATTCTCAAAGTGTGGTAATGATGGCAAATGATGGGTTTCATTTTGGAGGGAAAACCTTTCACGGTTTTTGAAGGGTTTTTGATTAAAAAATTGATTTTTGGTATTTGATATCAATTTTTTATTTTTCATTTTGTGACTCGGTTTTAGAAACTTTTGGAGAACAAAAAAAATAAAAGATACATCATCCTCTCCTCTCCTTCTTCCTCACGTAGCCGTGAGCTTCATCTGGCAGATAGAAACTTGTTTTCTCCATTTTTCTAGCACAACAAGGGATCAAAGGAGGTGATAGGGAAACGCATTTGGAGCTTGGAATACTAGAAGATTGAGGCTTCTCACAACTGAAGTTCTTGGCCGAAAACAGCCCCAGATTTGCAACTTCTATCATTCTTGTTCTTGGCCGCATATCACCCACCTTGGAGGCTCAAGGATCCTCTTCACCATTTTCGTCACAAAGCTTTGTAAGTATGTTTCCGCCATCCTTCAAGCTTTGCATGTATGTTATTTGTATTTCTATGGCTTAATCTTTCTTTGGGACTAATTATAGAAACCAACAATGGTATCATTGAGCCATGTTAAGCATGAAATACATTAGGGTTAATTTGGGGAAAATTGATTGAAGCATGTTCTTTTGAAATTGGATGCTAAAGTATGCTTATATGCATGTTATTTGATATATTACATGATCAATTTTAAGAAAAATGCATTGGATGATTTTTCCCCAAAATGTTGTCTTGGCCGAATGAATGGGAGGTGCTTCCATTGATTTGGAATTTTTCATGCACAAGCTTATTTGATGACTTAAGCATGATTACATGTATGATATATGATATAATACATGATCAATTTTGAGAAAAATGCATTGGATGATTTTCCCCCAAAATGTTCCTTTGGCGAATGAGGTGTGAGGTACTTCCATTAAGTTGAATTTTTGCATGCACAAGTTCATTGGATGATTTGAGTGTGCTTAAATGTTTGTAATATGATGTATTACATGATCAATTTTGAGAAAATTGTATTGGATATTTTTTCCCCAAAATTGATGCCTTGGCCGAATGTGTAGGTCATTTTATTGATTTGGAATTCTTCATGCACAAGTTTATTAGATAACTTAAGCATGATTAAATGTATGATATTTGATGTAATACATGATCAATTTTGAGAAAAATGCATTGGATGATTTTTTCCCTAAAATTGATGCTTGACCGAAAATGGAGGTCTTTTCACTTTATTGAATTTTTGCTTTCAAGTTCATTAGATGACTTAAAATCAATAAGGATAATAGATTAGTGATTCAATTGGATTGAAAAACAAATCGAACCGCAAAAATCTCTTCTTGGCCGAATACAACATGACATGTTAAAGGACTTGATTTTTGTTCAAATAAATGTTAGACAAGTGTTTTGAACAATTGATGATTAATGAATTAAATTGGTGTTTTTGAAATATTTGGTTTGGTTAATGAATTAATCATGCAATTACACTTTAATTAATTGAATTTTAAAATTTGGAATATTAAAATTTAATTAATGGACTTTTATGTTTAATTGGGCCTTATGGGCTTGAAATTGATTTTATGGCACTTAAGGGTGATTCCTTATTTGGGCTTGGTAATTGGGTTTGACCCACATTGACCAAAGCCCAAGCCTTTATAAATCAATTGAAAGCCCATCGGACTTTAATTAAACACACATTGGATGTTAGTTGGGCTTGGAGACCCAATTTGATAAGATTTAGAATCTAATCTTTAAAAGCACATTAAAAGTGTAATCATTTAATTTGGAATTAAATAAATTGAATTAATATTGAATGCGACTTAAATTGGATTTAACGGGTAGTTCGATATAATTCATGAATTCGTACTTATGTACTTATTCTCAAACGAGTTGGACTCGCGCAAAATCAAACCGTTGATTGAACATTGGATGATCACTTAAACAAAGACTAATTAATTGGATTAGATTGGTTGTATAGCATGTCTTGAATGAATAAATTGGACATGCGTGGTCCAGCCTAAAAAATCTCTTTAGTTTTTTTATCTCTTTGTATTCTCTTCTCACCTAATTCCCCTCAATGTAAATGAGGTTTCTCTTTTTGTAGTATGTAATTGGGTAGAAGTAGAATATTACTAGCGGGGAGTGGAAAGGGAGTGATTTGTTCTAGGAACAAATTGTTTTACATATCCATCCGTATATCACTATTAATTTATTTTATGCACTTTATGATGTTTTAGAAGCATGCTTAAGGGTGTATGATGATGAGAGACCTAACAAAGATAATAAATTGGTTGCTAATTACGCATAAATCCCTCAATTTATATTAAGCAAAATCCTTCCATTGAATGATTCTTGTTCAAGATCCAAAATTGACATTGGTTTGTTGGCCAAAGTCAAGACCTTTGTCAATTGAGGATGTACTTGAATCATGAGAGTTTTGTTCCACATCGGTGTCTTGTCCAAGTTTTGATTTGTTGGCCAAAGTCAAGATCACTTCTTGTCCAACGACATTGATTACGAAACTTTCCTTGTCAATGGGTCTCGCTTAACCGGAATCATTAGGTTTGTTTGCCAAAGCCAAGGCCTAGATGGTTCGGAGGATATGGTTAGGAAAATGTATTAGATACATTGGCATAAGTTATACACATATGTTTTGGACTTGGATGTCCACCTAACCGGATCTAGGAATTGGATGGGATCCAATTGATCTTTGAGATCTACCTAGTTAAATAGCATACAACTTGTTGGCCAAAGTCAAGGTTGTGTGTTATTTAACGGGATCCTAGCCCACTAGGAAATTGGATTTCCCGAGTTCTCAACAGAGGGTTAGAGACTTGATAAAAATAGTGGGAGGCTAGTATTGAATTTGCAATTTCATTCAGATACTTAGCCTTACGCGTCTTTCAAAATTATTTCGTTTAATTAATTAAAATTAGTTGGACTAATTCATTGTTATTTTTTTTTTCTTGTAACAGTTTGATTGTACCCATTTTATCGTTAACTAGATAGTTAGACTATCGTAGTTGAGATGGCAAGCAAAGTAAATGTCCGAGACATCATCATGGGTGACAATGTCTTTAAGGGCACAAACTTCGCTGATTGGGAAATGAACCTAAGGATAGTCCTTGGGGCTGAGAGGATGCTGTACACTGTACAAACACCTCTCCCGCCTAAGCCCACTGACCCACTTGAGCTGGAGTTATGGAAAAACTCACAGCAGTGATTGTGACACAGCTCAGGCTATTATGTTAGCTTCGATGACTCAGCACTTTCGTCGCCAAAATAGGGACTTGGATCCTTATAATATGATGGCTAGACTGCGAGATCTCCACCGCTCCAATAAGCGGATGGAGAGATATGAGTTGGTGAAGAAACTCTTCCGCGCCCGAATGACTGAAGGCGCATCAGTTGAGGCCCACGGGGCTCAAATGATCGCCGATATTGATGAGTTGGCCAATATGGGAATAGTCTTGGAGGCTGAGCTGACTATAGATATGATCTTACAGTCACTTCCTGATACTTGGAAATAAATCATAATCAACTACAAGTTATGGATACGGATGACACTCTTGGAGAACTGTTATCCATCTTGAAAGAGTCTGAAAAAAGAACTCCACAAAGGGGGCAAGCGCGAGGCGCACTTTGCATCAACCTCTCAGAGGCCAAAGGCTAGGCTCAAAGCTACTGGAGGAGTGAGGAAGAAGAAACATAAGAAAAAGGGTAAAGGCAAGTTGACAAAAGCTTCTGGGAAGCCAAGGGACAAGTCTCAAGATGTTTGCCTCAACTGCGGCAAGAAAGGTCACTGGAAACGTGACTGCCGAATGGGCAAAGGACACAAGGAGGATATCAAGGCAGGCAAGGCACTAGCCTCTGGTATGTTTGTTATTGAGATAAATATGACTACTTCTAGTTTTAAAATTGGATTTTTGATTCTGGTTGTGCTGCTCATATATGTACTGATTTGCAGGATCTGCAGAATAGCAGGATGCTGGCTTCAGGGGAGATTGACCTACGAGTCGGAAACGGAACTCCAGTTGCTGTTTTGGCTGTAGGGACTTTTGTTTTGGAATTGCCCTCTGGGCATATGCTTAAACTTTTAAACTGTTATTATATACCTAGTTTGACTAGGAATATTATATCTGTATCTTTGTTAACCCAGCATGGGTACACTTTTGTATTTAGAAACACTGGGTGTTATTTATATAAAAATGATGTAGAAATTTGCACTGCTGTTACAAATAATGGCCTTTATATTTTGAATATAAATGAATCTCCTAAACATAAAATAACAAACAAAAGGCTCAAAAGGAGTAATCTAAAAGATGAAGCTTACATATGGCATTGTCGTCTAGGACACATCAACAAGACTCGCATATCCACACTTTCGAAGAGTGGATACTTGGACGGATTTGATCTTAATTCATATGATGTCTGCGAATCTTGTCTTTTAGGCAAAATGCCTAAATCACCTTTTAATGGTAAATGTGAACGTGCCACAGAACTGTTAGCCCTCGTTCATAGTGACGTATGTGGGCCCATGTCTAGCCAGGCTAGAGGTGGATATCATTACTTCGTAACCTTTACGGATGATGCATCTCGTTATGATTATGTATATCTAATGAGACACAAGTCGGAAACTTTTGAGAAATTCAAAGAGTTTAGACACGAAGTAGAAAAACAAACAGGCAAGAGTATTAAGACATTGCGGTCGGACCGTGGTGGCGAATACTTAAGTTATGAGTTTCAAGATTACTTGAAAGAAAATGGTATTCTTTCACAGTGGACTCCTCCTGGACACCGTAATTAAACGGTGTCTCTGAACGAGAAAACCGTACCTTGTTAGACATGGTAAGGTCGATGATGAGTCGCACTGAGCTACCTATATCCTTCTGGGGATACGCTTTAAACAGTGCAGTACTTATTTTGAATAAGGTTCCGTCAAAGTCTGTTGAACAGACTCCATATGAGATATGGACAGGGAGGAAACCAGGTTTCTCTTTCCTGAAGATTTGGGGATGCTGGGCATATGTTAAACGTTTGGAAGGTACCAAACTAGAACCCAAATAAGATAAATGCCTTTTCGTGGGATATCCTAAGGAAACCAAAGGATATTACTTCTATCACCCACAAGAGAACAAAGTATTTGTTGCTCTACATGCATTTTTCCTTGAGAAGGAATTCCTAGATGCAGTGGTAAGTGGGAGGAAAGTGGAGCTCGATGAAAATCGTAGTGATACTGTTCCTGGCAATGAATCAATGACGGAACATAAACAAACCATCCAGGATGAGTCTGTACCACAATCTTCAGATACACAAGACCGCGTAGGTCGGAGAGAGTCAGGAAGGTACCTGAGAGGTATGGGTTCCTGATCTCGCCTCATGTAGATATTAATCTTATTGAGGATAATGAACCGACTACATATGAGGAAGCAATACAGAATATTGATTCCGCTTTATGGCAAGATGCCATGAAGTCCGAGATGGATTCCATGTATGCCAACCAAGTTTGGACACTGGTTGATGCACCAGAAGGCGTAAAGCCTATTGGATGCAGATGGATCTTCAAGAAGAAGACCGACATGGATGGCAACGTACAAACGTACAAAGCTAGGCTTGTAGCAAAGGGGTATCGTCAACAATATGGTATTGATTATGACGAAACTTTCTCACCCGTTGCCATGATTAATTCCATTCGGATAATGCTTGCAATAGCTGCATATTTCGATTACGAGATATGGCAGATGGACGTTAAAACCGCTTTCCTTAACGGAAACCTTTTGGAGGATGTTTATATGCAACAACCTGACGGTTTTATCGTACCTAGACTTGCAAACAAGGTTTGTAAGTTAAATCGATCCATTTATGGATTGAAGCAAGCATCACGGTCATGGAATCAGCGTTTTGATGAGATCATAAAAGAATATGATTTCATTCAAAACGATGATGACCCTTGTGTATACAAGAAGGTTAGTGGGAGAGCACTGACTTTTATTGTCCTTTATGTCGACGACGTATTGCTTATAGGCAATGACATTCCCATGCTAACGTTGGTGAAAGCTTGGCTTTCATTAAAATTCTCCATGAAAGATCTAGGAGAAGCAGCCTTTATTCTGGGAATAAAGATCTACCGAGATAGATCTAGAAAGCTGCTTGGACTCTCCCAGAGTACATATATGACAAAGTGTTGAAGCGATTCAACATGGATCAATCCAAAAGGGGATTGATGCCAATGTCACGTGGTATCCTTCTGTCTAAGGACATGTGTCCTAAGACTAAAAAAGAGAGAGATAACATGAGTCGGATACCGTTCGCCTCGGCAATCGGATCGATCATGTATGCCATGGTATGTACACGACCTGATGTGTCATATGCTTTGAGCATGTGCAGTCGCTATCAGGCAGATCCAGGTGAAGGTCACTGGATGGCTGTTAAGAATATCCTTAAGTATCTTAAACGAACTAAGGATGCTTTCTTAATTTATGGAGGTGGAGAACTTGAGGTGTCTGGGTACACCGATGCAAGTTTCCAAACCGACAAGGACGACTTCAAGTCTCAATCGGGGTACATTTTTTGTTTGAATAACGGAGCAAGTGAGCTGGAAATCTTCCAAGCAAGATACTGTTGCCGATTCAACAACTGAAGCGGAGTATATTGCTGCATCGGAAGCAGCAAAGGAAGCAGTATGGATCCGAAAATTCCTAATCGGATTAGGAGTAGTTCCGTTAGCTGCTGAGAGCCGTGCCATTGTATTGTGACAATAACGGGGCTATAGCACAAGCTAAGGAACCAAGGTCTCATCAACGATCCAAGCATTTCTTCGGCGTTACCATCTGATTCGGGAATTATACATCGTGGCGATGTAAAGGTCGAGAAGGTCGCATCAGATGACAACATTGCAGATCCGCTGACGAAGGCTGTTCTTCAGCAAGTATTTGAACGACATATCAATAGTTCAGGTATTAGATGCTTGAGTGACTGGCTATAGGCCAAGTGGGAGATTGTTAGACATTATGACCCATAGCGTCACTGTTTTGTAAATGATATTGTATTATTGTACAAAATTAACTATGTGATAATGAAATTGCCTTTTGCCGTTTTGTAAAATTATTTACTTTGATATATTAATGGCAAAAGTCCGTATGATTAGTTCCGTATTGAGATGATATGAGACAGTATCAATATAAAAGGTTTAATCATTAATATCCCTAGTCGGAGTATTATCGAGATCGGACATCGATAATGCGGAATAGACTAGTATTGCACTTGTGCGAGTTGTGATGGCACAACGGCATAGTTCTCATATATTTAAGTATTGGATACTTATGCAAGTGCGATAGGAGGTTGTGTTTTACCGATGGTACGGAAAACAGCTTCGCTCTGGATAGACCCCGCGGAATCCTATTGGTAGTATGTCTGCGTGTCTAAGGGAGGCCGCATCAGGGTAGGTGTATATGGTCTTAACCTGAGACTTGCATCGCTAGTACTTGCGACAATCGGTAAACTTTGGTTTTGGTGGTTCGGAGCTTTAACTGGTTCTGTGTACGCCTCTCTGGGTTTATCGAGAATCGTAGTGTACTGGATGTGATGTCAAGATGGAAGTATCACTTCAGACATGTGGAGATGATGATCACGCAGGATACAGAACTAGTACTCTATAAAAGGTTGCAACCGTCGGGACAATATGACCAGGTCAAGATTGTCCGATTTAAAGAGACTAGTTGTTTGATATCCGATATATGTTTCGTACGGGGCAGACACATTTCCAGCCCCAGGCCTAACATGTGATCGTCCGATACTGGATCGATATACGCAATACTACGGTATACTACGCTTGATATAGATCTAATATTCCAGTAAGAATATTTCTGGAGAATTGGGTAGGCATGGCGGTTTGCTAGAAGCCAACCTTGTCTTGTAAATCGGTAAAAACGTAGTACGAGGTACGTACGTGTTTGGATTATCCAACGACCGTATTTACTGCCAACATATCCGGAGATCTCTTGGGTCGCTTCCTGAAGATTCACCTATGATGTTTGATTCGAACTTTATTAATCTTGGATTAATTATGGAGAAACTTTATCTTGGATAAAATGCCTTATTAGGAGAGAGAGAGAGATCGATTAATTTGGAATTAATCGGTAAAATAATATATTCGATATATTATTAAACGAAATTAGATTTCGATGCAGAATTAAAATCGGATTTTAATTCGGGCAAACGAATTAATTTAGAATTAATTCATTAGCGAACTGAATAGTAATTCCGCAAGGCGTAATTATTTAATTCACGTCGCGACGGAAATTCGTTAATTCGGAATTAGCGAAACCGAGCCCGAAAGTGTTTGCGGACACATTCGTATTTTGAATCGAGTGGTATCCGCAAATCGCATCGCGATATCTCATTACTTGATACGAATAGATGATGGATGTATCTAGTCACCTTTAAGGGATGATACATTATCTCTATTCTCAAAGTGTGGTAATGATGGCAAATGATGGGTTTCATTTTGGAGGGAAAACCTTTCACGGTTTTTGAAGGGTTTTTGATTAAAAAATTGATTTTTGGTATTTGATATCAATTCTTTTATTTTTCATTTTGTGACTCACGGTTTTAGAAACTTTTGAGAACAAAAAAATAAAAGATACATCATCCTCTCCTCTCCTTCTTCCTCACGTAAGCCGTGAGCTTCATCCATGGCAGAAACTTGTTTTCTCCATTTTTGCTAGCACAACAAGGGATCAAAGGAGGTGATAGGGAAACGCATTTGGAGCTTGGAATACTAGAAGATTTGAGGCTTCTCACACTGAAGTTCTTGGCCGAAAACAGCCCCAAGATTTGCAACTTCTATCATTCTTGTTCTTGGCCGCATATCACCCACCTTGGAGGCTCAAGGATCCTCTTCACCATTTTCGTCACAAAGCTTTGTAAGTATGTTTCCGCCATCCTTCAAGCTTTGCATGTATGTTATTTGTATTTCTATGGCTTAATCTTTCTTTGGGACTAATTATAGAAACCAACAGTCCAAGATATACAAGCGAATGCCTCCTATAAGGGGTTAATATTAGTGTTTATTCTAGAGTGGGCCAAATGTTAGGGGCCAAAGATTTTATTTGTAATGAGGATTATAACCTAAGGTTATTTTTGGTTTTTTATATATTAAAATTAGGGTTTCCATTGTATTATTTAAGCAAGCCTGTCATTAATAAAATGGATGAATGTTTTAACCCAAAAAAATTAATATTATCGTTAGGCACATTATTGGTGAGGGCGTGGATGGCTAACCATGGAAGAATGGATTCTCCTCAAAACTTATCAAATGAGGTTGTTGTCCTTTGTGGCGTTTCAAGCAATTAGGGGTTCGCGAGGCTTTGCTCTTCACGAGTTTCTAATCTTCAAATCTCGTTGTGCTTTCCTGGATGCTTATAACAATCTTTTATGGATTTCACGGGCTTTGTTTCTGCGGGGTTCATAGGAATTGCGTGGATAATAATCTTTTGTGGGTTTGCTTGGCTTTGCTCCAGGCAGGTTTTTATAAATTGGTATTCAGAGCTTCGGTTGCAGAGTATGTTATATAAAGTAGTTTGTGTCTTTATCATTTGTGTCATATTTCTGTTAATTTTTTTCTTTCGTTCTTAGTCTGTTGTCATTTTACATGCGCCGGATTCGAAAATTAAAAAAAAAAAAAAGAAAAAAAAAACGTGGACTGTGTAAAAAAAAAAAACACATGCGCCAACAAAAAAAATTGAGGCGTCAGTGGCTTTTCAGTTTTTGTAATCATTACGTTTTGTTTTGTTTTTTTTTTGCTTTTTCTTGTTGCGTCTGTGGCTTTTGTGCGTCAATGCTTTTTCCAGGTTTTTATTTATTTAATTTTTTTTTTCTTTTTTTATGATTTTTTGAGTCAGTTTTCTGTTAATTTTTTTTTCCTTCATTAGTTCAGTTGCATATATTTGAGTCGATCATAGAAAAATACTAATAATCACACCTTAAATTAAAGATTGACCTTAAAGATTTGAGGACAAATCTTCTTAAAGAATGGAGGAATGATATGATACATGGAGCGTCAAGAAAACAATCATCTAAGCATGGATCCATGCATCCAAGGAATAAGCCCAATAATCCATTCACATTATTTGGCAATTAAGGGGGTCCAAGATATACAAGCGAAGGCCTCCTAGAAGGGGTTAATACTAGTGTTTATTCTAGAATGGGCCAAATGTTAGGGGCCCAAGATTTTATTTGTATTGAGGATTATATCCTAAGGTTATTTTTCATTTTTTATATATTAAAATTAGGGTTTCCATTGTTTTATTTAAGCAAGCCTGTCATTAATAAAATGGATAAATGTTTTAACCCAAAAACATTAATATTGCCGTTAGGCACATTGGTGGTCAGGCCGTGGATGGCTAACCATGGAAGAGTGGATTATCTTCAAAATGTATCAAAGGAGGTTGTTGTTGATGAGTGGTAAATCTATCACTATTTCTTACTCATTCAACTTAATATTTTGTATAGTTTCTTGAGTTTTGTGAATATTTTGATGTGTTTTGTGTTATTTTGTAGATAAATAAAGTTCCAGGACATTCTGGAGGTGATTTGGAGCAAAACTGTGAAAATTGGCAAAAAGGGCATTTGGTAATTTGGGCGCGTCGCGACTCCTAAACCCTTCGCGTCCCGACTTCCAAACCCTTCGCGTCCCGACTTCTAACGTGCGCCGAGGCTTTCTAAACTGCGTCGGGTCCACAAATCAAAGTCTGAAAAGTTTGACTTTACTAACGTGCGCCGTGCCACGTGTCATTCTCACAAGCGATCTGCTAACGTGCGCCGTGCCATGTGTCATCAATTCAACAGTGCCGACATCAGCCAGCCGCCTTGCCACGTGTCACCTTATCGCTTCAGCCGCTCTGCCACGTGTCAGATAAGAAGCTGAGCTGACAAATCAGAAATTGCTATTTAGATTAATCTCACTTTAATATAATATATAAACTATTTAAAATTTGACTTAAAAAGGATACCGCCAGATTGGTCGGTTGGTAATTCATTTTAATCTGGTTTAAACCTGACTAATCAAGGATACCGCCGGATTGGTCAGTTGGTAATTTAATTTTGGTTCCGGCTTTATGGCTGATTTATTTTGGTTCCGCCTTTATGGCTGGTTTATGGACAAATATTACCGCCTTAATGGCTGGTTGGAGTTAATTTGATTTAATCAGGTTACCACCTATATAGCTGGTTGGGAAAATTATCACAAGTATATATATTATATTATGGGAGATATCTAAATAGTAAATAGTAGAAGTTGATTTCTTTTACCTTAGTATTTTATTTTATTGTATTTATCTTTCAACATTTACTTTTTAGTAATGTTATTTTATGTCTTTTAAGTTTTTACCAGCCCTAGCTATGAGTTGTAACTAAGTTAGTTATCTAGGGTTGTGATGAAATCTAATTTCACCGGTTTATAAGAGGTTAGATTATAGTTTGGGTAATATAAAGATTTATTTTTGAGTCTTAATCTTAATGCTTTTTATTAACTGGCCACTAATAAAATTGACTAGTTAAACTTAAAATGAACTAGACATAGGGATTTTAAGTTTAAGACCTTAGAGTCAATAGCCCACGATCTTCCTTGAGAATAGATAACCCTTTAATAGATTTCCTTACAGGATAAGAATATACCTGTCGGGCGGGGGTAGCCAAATTGGAACTTAATCTTAATGAATTTAGGTAATTTGGTTGACATAGACATATGGTTCAATTGGATTATACTAGGTATTTGTAATTGACCATCGGAATAGGCTTTTACATAATTTAGTGTTCCAGGTTAATAAATCAATATATTACCCAACTTTAAGATAACCACTTCATTTTTAAAATGATATTGGAAGAAATCACAACCCTAGGTAGTTTTTAATATTGAATTTTCTTAAATCCTACTTTCGAACAATTTTATTTACTTGTTTTTAAATTTAGAGTCGTCTCCATTTCAAATCAATCAAAAAACCTGTTAGATACTAGTAATCATTTGACCTCATAAAATTAATAGCTTAGGTATTAAGTCCTTGTGGGATCGATACTTTTTATACTACTTGAACGATACGTACGTGAGTGTTTACGCCGGTCAAGTTTTTGGCGCCGTTGCTGGGGACTTATTTATCTTTCACTATTAGTGTTAATGTTAGATACCTTTACTTGTATCTGGTTCGTGTGTGTTTACGAACCAGAAGCTTTGAACTTCGACCACTTGACCCAGAGATTGAAAGAACCATCAGACAGTTGAGAAGGGAACGGCGAGAAGGCCAAGAAGCAATTGTTAACATGGAACCCGAACCTTTGGAGGTTGCACCACCAATTCCCATTCGAGACAGAACCATTCCAGTGGTTGACAGACTCATTTCATGTATTGTACTTCCTCCATTACCAGCAAATGCAGGTGACATCAAAACTTGCATTCAGATGATTCAGTAGTTAGTTCAGTTTGGGGGAAATGCAATTGAAGATCCTAATGCCCACATCAGCAACTTCGTGGAAGTTTGCGGCACTTTCAATTACAACCGAGAAGCTGAAGAAGCAATGCGACTGCGTGTTTTTCCATACTCATTGAATGACAGAGCTAAAGCTTGGCTACATTCACTACCAGCAGGTTCCATCACAACTTGGAACACTTTAGCCACCAAATTTCTTGCAAAGTACTTTCCACCAGCCAGAACTGGAAAGCTGAGGAATGACATCACATCCTTTGTGCAACAAGACTCAGAAACTCTCTACGAAGCTTGGGAAAGGTACAAAGATTTTCTCCGGAAATGTCCTCACCATGTGATTCAAAAATGGCTTCAAGTCCAAACATTCTATAATGGACTTTCTAGAATAATGAGAACCACAATCGATGCTGCTGCTGGGGGAGCTTTAATGGCAAAAGGAGAATATCAAGCCTGGGACCTAATCGAAGAAATGGCCAACAACAATTCCTTGTGGCCAACAGAAATGAGCATGATTCAACGAATTGCTGGAATTTATGAAGTTGGAGCCAATTCAGCAGTCAGTGCCAAACTCGATCAAATATGCAAATTCATGGAGACTCTTACAACTGGATCGACAAGTTCACCATATGGAGGAGAACCAGAACTAAAAGAAACGGTGAATTTTGTCAACAATTTCAACAGACATGGGTACAATCCATATTCCAACACCTATAACCCAGGGTGGAGGAATCATCCCAAATTTCTCATGGAGCAACAATTCAGGGCAAAAGAACTATCCACCACCAGGATTCCAACAGCAAAACCAGAAGTTTGAAAAAGAACCAGAAATGAAAGAATGGATTGCAGAGATGTTCAAAAAGCAACAAGCAGCATATGATGCTATATTTCAAAGCCAATCTGCTTCCATCAAAGCACTGGAGAATCAAATCGGACAACTGGCCAATGCTCAGAGTTACAGACCGCCAGATACCCTTCCTAGCAACACATAACCAAATCCAAGGAACATAGGAAAGGAACAGTATCATGCCATCATGTTAAAAAGCGGTACTGAAATCAACAAAGATGTTGGAGCCAAAACAACTGCTGAGGAAGTTCCAAAAGAAACAGGGCAACAGACGGAGGAAAAAGAAGCAAAGGAAAAAAACAGATCACTCCACCTCCACCTTTTCCTCAGCGTCTTCAGAAAAATAAACTGGACAAGTAGTTTTCTCGTTTCCTGGAGGTTTTCAAAAAGCTGCACATCAACATCCCATTTGCAGAAGCCTTGGAACAAATGCCCAGCTATGTCAAATTCATGAAAGATATTCTTTCACGAAAATGGAGATTGGGAGATTACGAGACAGTAGCATTGACGGAAGAATGCAGCGCCATCATTCAGAGGAAGCTTCCCCTGAAGTTGAAAGATCCTGGATGTTTCACAATTCCTTGCATCATAGAAGAACATAACTTTGGTAAGGCTTTATGTGATTTAGGTGAAAGTTTTAACTTGATGCCTTTTTCTATTTTCAGAAAACTGCAGATTGGAGAAACAATGCCCACCTCAGTCTCTCTACAACTTGCTGATAGAACGCTCGTATTTCCAAGAGGCATAGTTGAGGATATGCTGGTCAAGGTTGACAAATTCATTTTCCCAGCATATTTTTTGTCATTCATATGGAGGAAGACGCAGACGTGCCAATCATCCTCTGGAGACCATTCTTGGCTACAGGTCAAACCATTATTGATGTACAAAAAAGAGAATTAACCATGAGGGTACAGGACCAAGAAGTAACATTCAATGTTTTCAAGGCCATGAATTTCCCAGATGATGAAAAGAATGAGGAATGTTTCAGACTTGATATGATACACAGTACCATTCAGAACTCCAATGCAATGCAAAGTTCTACTGACAAACTTAAAACATGTCAATTGCCTATGGAGCCTGAAGATAAAACATCTTTTCACTGAAAAAGCCAATTCTTGCACTACAAGCAACAGAAGAGAAAAAGTTCCACCACCTCAACGAATTGGAGGAATTTCACAATCAGCCTTTTGAGGATGCTAAATTGTACAAAGAAAAGGTAAAGAAAATACATGTTGAGAAGTTAGTGCGCATACAACTGGAACCAGGGCAGAAGGTACAGTTAAACAAATCAAGGGTGAAATTCTTCCCATGGAAGCCAAAATCACGGTGGTCAGATCCATTTGTGATCACTTAGGTTTTACCTTATGGAGCTATTGAATTACTGGATCCCAACACCAACAACACATTCAAAGTTAACAGTCAGCATGTCAAGCACTACTGGGGAGAATCATTTGAGCGACAAAAAGAAAGTGTCACACTTTCAGATCCAGCATAAATGTTCAGGCAGTCACGTCTAGCTGACGACTTTAAACTTAGCGCTCGCAGGGAGGCAACCATGCAATTTTTGTATATATTGTGATCTGGTGTGTTTTATTTTTATGTGTTTAGTTTTTGTAGATTAAGTCATTTCACGATAGAAGAAGCTCTCGCAAATCTTCGCAAGCAATTTCCTTCTCTCCCTCAAAAATCTCCGATTGGCAGGTGAGTCTTCTGACTCTTTTATTTCACATATGTCTGGTTTAGGAAGGAGCTCTTATGCTAAAAAGAGAAGAGCCAAAAGAATGTGTGTTTGTTATAAATGTGCTCGTATGTTTTGTGATACTCGTTGTCGTTCTTTAGGAATAATGTCTAATACCCGTGAAAATAAGATTAATTTCATTAGGAATGGCTTGAGTAAGTAGTCTTTGGATGACATATCTAAAACTCTTGAGACGCATCACTGTGGATTTATGTATCACGAAATTCACAGATTACATACACAATTTCAAAAAGAAAGACAACAGTTAAGTCTTGGGAATCTGACTCAAAAATACCCTGTTTGCCAATTTATAAGAAAATTGGATGGGAAGCTTGTCCCTGACGCATAGACGTTAATCAAGCTGTAAATTCTTGTACATATTATATCTCTTTGTCTTTTCCTAATAATTGTGATTTGTTTGGTTGTTTTCTTTTATTTTCTCCGACAGGATCCAGACCTTTTTACTATCACGATTTATTTTACTGTTTAACTAATAATTGTCATTTGGCAGGTACTAGTGCTATTATTTTACTCACCATTTTCAGGTGTTATAAATTCAACTCATCATTGCACTTTTGAAGACATCCAGAATAAAACATGGAAGCCACTTCAAGAAGACGAGTTGAAAACATCTGTGTGTTTTTCGGTAGTAGTGTTGGTACTAAACCACAATACGTAGAAGCAGCATAGGAATTGGGTCGAGTCTTAGCTACAAGAAATATGCACTTAGTATATGGCAGAGGCAATCTTGGACTAATGGGTATCATTTCAAAGGCCGTATAAAAAGGAGGTAGTAACGTTTTAGGAATCATCCCAAAACCCTTGGCAGTGGCAAATCTTATTGGATCATCAAACAGAGAAGAGCTAATTGTGCCAGGTATGTCTGAACGATTGGTAGAAATGATTAATCGTGCTGATGCTTTTATTGCTTTGCCAGGTAGCTTGGGCACATTGGAGGAGATTTTTATAGTGCTATCTTGGGAGAACTTGAACATACACCAGAAACCAATTGGGCTATTTAACGTTGATGGATTTTATGATTTGCTTTGTGTGTTTCTTGATGATGCCCGAAGAAATGGGTTCGTGTCAAAACCTTTGAAAGAACTACTCTTTACTGCCAGAACTGCTCCGGATCTAATTGACCAACTCTTAGCCTATGAACCACAAGTTGACCCTATCCTTTCAAAAATAAATTGGTTTGAGGACGATCGTGGTAAGAGGCGTCGTGTTAATCTGGATCTTAACCTTTAACTTTTCGTGTAGAATTTCAGTTAACCAGGTACTATCTTCTAAACTCTTCTTCTACTGTTTAAGACATTGGGACAATGTCTCATTTAGGTTTGGGGAGGGAGTTAGTTGATCAGTACCTTGTTTTTAGTTTGTGTGTTGTTTTTATTTTTAATCCAAAATTTTTCGAAAAATATAAAAAATTTGAAAATTTTTCAAAAATTACAAAAAAAATTTGCATTTTTGTATTTTTATTTTGACTAAAAAGGTGAAATTGGTAAGAGATGGCTGAGTAAGGAGTTTTCACTCCTGAGACGTATCTTAAACTATTTTTGAAACAAGTTAATTTTTGTTTATTTCCTTTTGAATTATTTAATTTGTGAATTGTCTGTAATACGGACTAAAATGGATCTTCATATACTCAGTTGGCAAGTATTATCAATATGCATAGAAACATACAGACATGAGTTATAATTGAAAAGTTTGTAATATTCAGTGCTATAGTTTAATTGGAGGAAGCATCTCAAAAAGCAATGGAGTAAAAAAATAAAAATAAAAATATGAGATCCGAGTTATTAAGTCTGTAAGGGTGTTTTAACACCTACTGCCCTAAAACCAACTGGTTTGGGAGTCAATGGCCCAAAGCTCGCTACATGGATCAAAGATACTGCAAAAATATATATATCCGAAGTCTGAGTAATTAAGTCCGTAGGGGTGTCTTAACACCCGGTGCCCTAAAGTCAACCGGTTTGGGAGTCACCGACCCAAAGCTCGTTACTGATGAGTGGTAAATCAATCACTATATCCCACTCATTTAACCTAATATTTTGTATAGTTTCTTGAGTTTTGTGAATATTTTGATGTGTTTTGTGTTATTTTGTAGATAAATAAAGTGTCAAGACATTCTGGAGGTGATTTGGAGAAAAACAGTGAAAATTGGCAAGAAGGGCATTTTGGTAATTTGGGAGCGTCGCGACGCACAAGCCTTTGCCGTCGTGACGCCTAACATGGGACGAACATTGCTAACGTGCGCTGGGTCCACAAATCAGAATCTGAGAAAAGTTTGACTTTGCTAACGTGCACCGTGCCACGTGTCACCATCACAGCCGATATGCTAACATGCGCCGTGCCACGTGTCATAATCCTACGGTGCCGACAGTCACCATCACCACGTATCGCCATGTGTCACTCCACGTCATTGCCACATCATCGTCCACATCTCCAGGTTGACCGAGTCAAACTGCCACTTCACTGCCACGTCATCATCAACCAATCACAGTGTGCCACGTGTCGCGATTCTATGGTGCCGACAGTCAAATTGCCACGTGTCGCCACATTAACGCCACGTTAGCATCAATTGTTGGTTCTCTTATCCCTATCTGACACGTGGCGGATAAGAATCTAGCCTACCAATTAGAAGCCGCCACGTGTCACAATAATTGAGCCCCAACCACCCTACCACGTGTCACCTTATCACCTTATCCAGAATCTTCAACTGATGAACCAGAGCGTGCCACGTTGACCAAACAGGCATCGCGACGCGCGACCCCTATTGACCCCTATAAATAGAGCGCGAAATTCCAGTTTCAGTTGTACCACTCTCTCTCATCTATTTGATGTAAAGAGGGAGTTTCTCTCTCTAGTTTCTTTTAGTTTTTAGTTTTGTAATTAATTTTAATTACGTTTTGTAATAATAGTAATTTACTTTTTTACTTTTTACGGTTTTTACTATTCACCATGAGGAGGTAACTTCCCCAGCTAGGGTGAAAGGTAATTCTTTTACTATTGCTATTTAGATTAATCTCCCTTAAATATAATATATTCACTATTTAAATGTTAGACATTATGACCCATAGCGTCACTGTTTTGTAAATGATATTGTATTATTGTACAAAATCAACTATGTGATAATGAAATTGCCTTTTGCCGTTTTGTAAAATTATTTACTTTGATATATTAATGGCAAAAGTCCATATGATTAGTTCCGTATTGAGATGATATGAGACAGTATCAATATAAAAGGTTTAATCATTAAATATCCCTAGTAGGAGTATTATCGAGATCGGACATCGATAATGCGGAATAAACTAGTATTGCACTTGTGCGAGTTGTGATGGCACAACGGCATAGTTCTCATATACTTAAGTATTGGATAGTTATGCAAGTGCGATAGGAGGTTGTGTTTTACCGATGGTACGAAAAACAACTTCGCTCTGGACAGACCCCGCGGAATCCCATTGGTAGTATGTCTGCGTGTCTATGGGAGGCCGCATCAGGGTAAGTGTATATGGTCTTAACTTGAGACTTGCATCGCTAGTACTTGCGACAATCGGTAAACTTTGGTTTTGGTGGTTCGGGGCTTTAACCGGTTCTGTGTACGCCTCTTCTGGGTTTATCGAGAATCGTAGTGTACTGGATGTGATGTCAAGATGGAAATATCACTTCAGACATATGGAGATGATGATCACGCAGGATACAGAACTAGTACTCTATAAAAGGTTGCAACCGTCGGGACAATATGACCAGGTCAGGATTGTCCGATTTAAAGAGACTAGTTGTTTGATGTCTGATATATGTTTCGTACGGGGCAGACACATTTCCAGCCCCAGGCCTAACATGTGATCGTCCGATACTGGATCGATGTACGCGATACTATGGTATACTACGCTTGATAAATATCTAATATTCCAGTAAGAATATTTCTGGAGAATTGGGTAGGCATGGCGCTTTGCTAGAAGCCAACCTTGTCTTGTAAATCGGTAAAAACGTAGTACGAGGTACGTACGTGTTTGGATTATCCAACAACCGTATTTACTGCCAACATATCCGGAGATCTCTGGGTCGCTTCCTGAAGATTCACCTATGATGTTTGATTCGAACTTTGTTAATCTTGGATTAATTACGGAGAAACTTTATCTTGGATAAAATACCTTATTAGGAGGAGAGAGAACGATTAATTTGGAATTAATCGATAAAATAATATATTCGATATTATTAAACGAAATTAGATTTCGACGCGGAATTAAAATCGGATTTTAATTCGGGCAAACGAATTAATTTAGAATTAATTCGTTAGCGATCTGAATAGTAATTCCCCTAGGCGTAATTATTTAATTCTCGTCGCGACGGAAATTCGTTAATTCGGAATTAGCGAAACTGAGCCCGAAAGTGTTTGCGGACACATTCGTATTTTGAAACGAGTGGGACCCGCAAATCAAATCGCGAAGTCTCATTACTTGACACGACTAGTTGATGGATGTATCTAGTCACCTTTATGGGATGATACATTGTCTCTATTCTCAATGTAAGTAGGTGAGGCCATTTAATGGACTTTTTTTGGAGGGAAAACCTTTCACGGTTTTTGAAGGGTTTTTTTTTATCAAAAATTCATTTTGGAAAATGTTATCTCATCATTGCTTTTTCTTTTTCTTTCTCACGGTTTTTGAAACAAATAAAAGAGAAAAAGAAAATTGAAAGGCACTCTCCCTCTCCTTCTTCTTGCTCACGCCGTGAGCTTCCACAAGGGCAGAAAAATTATTTTTCGTTTCTCCATTTTTGCTAGCACAATGAGGAATCAAAGGAGGTGATAGGGAAACAACCTTGGAGCTTGGAATACTAGAAGATTTAAAGCTTCTCTCACTCTTGCTCTTGGCCGAACATACTTCCACCTTGAAGACTCAAGGATTCTCTTCATCATTTTCGTCACAAGCTTTGTAAGTATGATTCCGCCATGCTTCAAGCTTTGCATGTATAAAATGTGTATTTCTTTGGCTTATACTTTCTTTGGGACTAATTATAGAAACCAACATTAAAATATTGACTTAAAAAGGATACCGCCAGATTGGTCGGTTGGTAATTCATTTTTAATCTGGTTTAAACCTGACTAATCAATGATACTGCCAGATTGGTCGGTTGGTAATTAAACTTTCTTACCGCCTATATGGCATGTTCATGGACAAATTTTTTTACCGCCTTAATGGCTGGTTGGACTTAATTTGACTTAATCAGGATACCGCCTATATGGGTGGTTGGTAATGTTATCACAAGTTTATATATTATATTATGGGAGATATCTAAATTAGTAGTAGTAAAAGTAATTCTTTTTACCTTAGCATTTCATTTTATTGTAATATACTTTTCAGTATTTACTTTACCGCATTTTTACTTTATGTCTTTTATTTTCAAGTTTTTTCTAGCCCTAGTTATGTGTTGTAACTAAATTAGTTATCTGGGGTTGTGATGACTTTTAATATCACCGGTTTATAAGGGGTTAGATTATAGTTTGGGTATTATAAAGATTTATTTATTGAGTCTTAATCTTAATGCTTTTTATTAACTGGCCACTAATAAAATTGATCTGGTAAATCTAAAATGAACTAGACATAGGGATTTTAGGTTTCAGCCTAAGACTCAATAGCCTACGATCGTCCTTGAGGATAGATAACCCTTTAATAGATTTCCTTACAGGATAGACATATACCTGTTGGGCGGGGGTAGCCATAATTGGAACTTAAACTTAATGAATCCAGATAATTTGGTTGACATAGACATATGGTTCAATTGAGTTAAACTGGGTATTTGTGTCTGACCATCGACAGAGGCTTTCATATAATTTAGTGTTCCAGGTTAATAAATCAATATATTACCGAAATATAAAATAACCACTTCATCTTTAAAATGATATTGGAAGAAATCACAACCCTAGATAGTTTTTAATATTGAATTTTTTTTAAAACCTACTTTCGAATAATTTTATTTACTTATTTTTAAATTTAGAATCGTCACCATTTCAAATCAATCAAACAACCTTTTAGATACTAGTAATCATTTGACCTCATAAAATTAATAGATTAGATATTAAGACCTCGTGGGATCGATATTTTTATAGTACTTGAACGATACGTGCGCTTGCGTTATACGTTTGTGTTTACGCCGGTCAAGTTTTTGGAGCCGTTGCCGGGGACTTATTTATCTTTCACTATTAGTTTTGGGGTTAGATACGCTTCTTGTATCTAATTTCTTTTTACTTATTGTTTTTCTTTTCTTGTGTTTCAGGTTCTCAGAAACTTCATGAGATGAACCAGAAGCTTTGAACTCCTACCGCTTGACCTGGAAATTTAAAGAACCATCAGACAATTGAGAAGGGAAAGGAGAGAAGGCCAAGAAGCTTTAGTCAACATGGAACCTGAACCGTTGGTGGTTGCACCACCAATACCCATTCGAGACAGAACCATTCCGGTGGTCGACGACCTCATTTCCTGTATTGTACTTCCTCCCTTACCAGCAAATGCGTGTGACATCAAAACATGCATTCAGGTGATTCAGCAGTCAGTTCCGTTCGGGGGGAATGCAACTGAAGATCCTAATGCCCACATCAGTAACTTCCTGGAAGTTTGCGGCACTTTCAACT
Organism: Zanthoxylum bungeanum; assembly: GCA_019454045.1. Taxonomy (NCBI): domain Eukaryota; kingdom Viridiplantae; phylum Streptophyta; class Magnoliopsida; order Sapindales; family Rutaceae; genus Zanthoxylum; species Zanthoxylum bungeanum. The sequence goes on along the minus strand of SKCR01053392.1, from coordinate 21,367 downwards.
ACAACAGAGCATCAGAAGAAGCAATGACACTGCGAGTTTTTCTATATTCCTTGAAAGACAGAGCAAAAGCTTGGCTACATTCACTACCAGCAGGTTCCATCACAACTTGGAACACTTTGGCCACCAAATTCCTTGCAAAGTATTTTCCACCAACCAGGACAGCAAAACTGAGAAATGACATCACATCTTTTGTACAATAAGATTCAGAATCCCTCTACGAAGCTTGGGAAAGATTCAAAGGATTACTCCGGAAATGTCCTCACCATGAGACTGCAAAATGGCTTCAAGTCCAAACATTATATAATGGACTTTTTGGAATAATGAGAACCACAATTGATGCTGCTGCTGGAGGAGCTTTAATGGCAAAAGGAGAAGATCAGGCCTGTGACTTAATTGAAGAAATGGCCAACAACAATTCCTTGTGGCCAACAGAAAGGAGCATGATCCAAAGAATTGCAGGAATTTATGAAAGTGGAGCCAATACAGCAGTCAACGCCAAGCTAGATCAGATATGCAAATTCATGAAGACTCTTACCACTAGATCCACAAGTTCACCATATAGAGGAGCACCAGAGTCGAACCAACTTGAAGAGACGGTGAATTATATCAACAATTTCAACAGACAGAGGAACAATCCATATTCCAACACCTACAACCCAGGGTGGAGGAATCATCCTAATTTTTCATGGAACAACAATTCAGGGCAAATGAACAACCCACCACCCGAATTCCAACAACAAAACAAAGGCCAGGAGCAGGCAAATGAACCAGGAATAACAGAAGTGTTGACCTACTTGAAAAAGATAGAAGCAAAACACGACTCTCAAGCAGCAAGATATGATGCTATGTTTCAATCTCATACAGCATTAATTCAAAATCAATATGCTTCTATTAAAGCACTGGAGAATCAAATTGGACAACTGGCCAATGCTCAGAGTTACAGACCGCCAGGTACCCTTCCTAGCAACACAGAGCCAAATCCAATGAACATAGGGAAGGAGCAGTGTCATGCCATCATGTTAAAAAGCGGTACTGAAATCAACAAAGATGTTGGATCTAAAACAGCTGCTGAGGAAGTTCCAAAAGAAACAAAGCAACAGATGGAGGAAAAAGAACAGATCATTCCACCTCCACCTTTTCCAGTACGTCTTCAGAAGAACAAATTGGACAAGCAGTTTTCTCGGTTCCTGGAGATCTTCAAAAAGCTGCATATCAACATTCCATTTGCAGAAGCGTTGGAACAAATGCCCAACTATGCCAAATTCATGAAAGACATTCTTTCACAAAAGCGGAGATTGGGAGATTACGAGATAGTAGCATTATCAGAAGAATGCAGCGCTATCATTCAGAGGAAACTTCCCCCAAAGTTGAAAGATCCTGGCAGTTTCACTGTTCCTTGCACCATAGGAGAACATGACTTTGGTAAAGCTTTATGTGATTTAGGTGCTAGTGTTAACTTGATGCCTTTTTCTATTTTCAGGAAATTGCAGATTGGAGAAACAATTCCAACCTCAGTCTCTCTACAACTTGCTGATAGAACGCTCATATTTCCGAGAGGTGTAGTTGAAGATGTGCTAGTCAAAGTTGACAAATTCATTTTCCTAGCAGATTTTATTGTCCTTGATATGGAGGAAGACGCAGACGTGCCAATCATCATCGGGAGACCATTCTTTGCTACATGTCGAACCATTATTGATGTACAAAAATAAGAATTAACCATGATGGTACAGGACCAAGAAGTAACATTCAATGTTTTCAAGGCCATGAATTTCCCTGATGATGAAAAGAATAAGGAATGTTTCAGACTTGATGTGATACACAGTACCATTCAGAACTCTGATGAAAGACAAAGTTCTACTGACAAACCTAAAGCATGTCAATTGCCTGTGGAGACTAAAGATAAATCGTCTTTTGCACTGAAAGAGCCAATTCTTGCACTACAAGCAATAGAAGAGAAAAAGTTCCACCAGCTCAATGAATTGGAAGAATTCCACAATCAGCCTTTTGAGAATGCCAAATTGTACAAAGAAAAGGGCAAGAAAAGACACGATGAGAAGTTAGTGCGCATACAACTGGAACCAGGGCAGAAGGTACTGTTAAACAAATCAAGGGTGAAATTTTTCCCATGGAAGCCAAAATCACGGTGGTCAGGTCCATTTGTGATCACCAAAGTTTTACCAGATAGATCCGTTGAGATACATAATCCTGACTCCAACAAAACTTTCAAGGTTAAAAACAAGCGTGTCAAGCACTACTGGGGAGAATCATTTGAGTGACAAAAAGAAAGTGTTACACTTTCAGATCCAGCTTTACATTCGAGAAGTCACGTCTAGCTGACGACGTTTAAACTTAGCGCTCGCAGGGAGGCAACCAATGCAATTTTTGTATATATTGTGATTTGGTGTGTTTTATTTTTGTGTGTTTAATTATTGCAGGTAAAGTCATTTCACGATGGAAAAACTCTCGTAAATCTTCACAAGCAATTTCCTTCTCTCCCTAAAAAATCTCTGATGAAAGTTTACAAAGCTCACTTGGAACGGATGAGGTTACTTATGATCAAAGGTATTCCTACTGACATTCGTTGGATTATTGAAGCATGAGTCTGATTGGCAGGTGAGTCTTCTAACTCTTTTATTTCACATCTGTCTGGCTTAGGAAAGAGCACATATGCTAAAAAGAGAAGAGCCAAAAGAATGTGTGTTTGTTATAAATGTGCTTGTATGTTTTGTGATACTCGTTGTCGTTCTTTAGGAATGGTGTCTGATAACCGCGAAGATAAGATTAACTTCATTAGGGATGGCTTGAGTAAGGAGTCTTTGGATGACATATCTAAAACTTTTGAGACGCATCCCAGTGGATTAGTGTGTATCATGAAATTCTCATGTTATATGCACAATTCCAAAAGGAAAGACAATTGTTAAGTCTCGGGAATCTGACTGAAAAAGACCCTGTATGCCAATTTATGATGGGAATCTTGTCCTGACGTATAGACGTCAATCAAGCCGTTACTTTTCTTGTAAATATTATATCTCTTTATCTTTTCTTAATAATTGTAATTTTTTTTGTTGTTTTCTTTTATTTTTTCCGACAGGATCCAGACCTTTTTGACTATCACGATATTATTTTACTATTTTTCTACTAATCGTCCTTTGGAAGATACTAGTGCTATTATTTTACTCACCTTTTTCAGGACTTATAAATTCAACTCATCATTGCACTTTTGAAGGCATCCAGAGTTAAGAAAGAAATACATATAAAAATGGAAGCCACTTCGAGAAGACGAGTTGAAAACATCTGTGTGTTTTGTGGCAGTAGTGTTGGTACTAAGCCACATTACGTAGAAGCAGCACAAGAATTGGGTCGAGTCTTAGCTGCAAGAAATAGGCACTTAGTATATGGCGGAGGCAATATTGGACTAATGGGGATCGTTTCAAAAGCCGTACAGGAATGAGGCAGTCATGTTTTGGTAATCATCCCAAAACCCTTGGCAGAAGTAAATCTTATTGAACCATCAAATGGAGAGGAACTGATCGTGCCAGGTATGTCTGAACGACTGGTAGAAATGATTAACCGTGCTGATGCTTTTATTACTTTGCCATGTGGCTTAGGTACATTGGAGGAAATTTTTATTGTGCTATCTTGGGCGAACCTGAACATACACCAGAAACCAATTGGGCTGTACAACGTTGATGGATTTTATGATTTTCTTTGTGTGTTTCTTGATGATGCTCGGAGAAATAGGTTCGTGTCAAAACCTTTAAAAGAACTCATATTTACTGCTAGAACTTCTCCGGATCTAATAGGCCAAATCATAGCCTACGAACCACGAGTTGACCCTATCCTTTCAAAGATAAATTGGTCTAAGGACGATCATGGTAAGAGGCGTAGGATTAATCTGGATCTTAACCTTTAATTTCCTGTAGATTTTTAGCTAACCATGTACGACCTTCTTAACTCTCCTTTTAATGTTTAAGACATTGGGGACAATGTCTCATTTAGGTTTGGGGGAGGAAATTAGTTGATCAGTACCTTGTTTTTAGTATGTGTGTTGTTTTTATTTTTCCAAAATTTTTCGAAAAATACAAAAAATTTGAAATTTTTTCAAAAATTACAAAAATATTTTGGGTTTTTGTGTTTTTATTTTAACTAAAAGGGTTAAATTGGTGAGAGATAGCTGAGTAAGGAGTTCCAACTCCTGATACGTGTCTCAAACCTATTTTCGGAACAAGTTAATTTTTGTTTATTTCATTTTGAATTATTTAATTTGTGAATTTTCCATAAAATTTACTAAAATTGATCTTCATAAGCTCAGTTGACAGGTACTATCAACATATATAGTAACATACGGACATGAGCTAAAATTGAAAAGTTTGTAATATTCAGTGCTCTAGTTTAATTGGAGGAAGCATCTCAAAAAGCAATGGAGTAAAAAAAAATCTGAGATCCGAGTTATTAAGTCTGTAATGGTGTTTTAACACCTAGTGTTTGGGAGTCACTGGTCCAAAGCTCGTTACATGGCTCAAAGATGATGCAAAAATATATATATCTGAAGTCTAAGTAATTAAGTCCGTAGGGGTGTCTTAACACCTGGTTCCCTAAAGCCAACTGGTTTGGGAGCCACCGACCCAACACTCGCTACATAGATGGAAGATATTGTATATAAATAAAAAAAATTCAAAAATCAAAGAAAAAATCAGAAAAATGAGAAAAATTATTCCATTGCTACAAAAATGTGTGAAATCTGATAGAACTTTAGGACAAAAATATTACTCTTTTATCAACTGCACTTGTGACTGTTGTGGGCAAAAATGTGTTGATTAATATTTTGTTGGTTGTGTATATGGAGAATGGTAAATATAATCGGAGAATTTACTTATTCAGTAATTTAGAAAGAAAAAAAACAACTAGTAACTTGGAGTAGAAATTTCACCTAATTAGTCACTAACTTCTTTATTCTCTTTTCTCTTGTCTTTTTTGTGCATTAGTTTTACTAACTTTTTACTTTTGTAAAATGTTTGTGGGTATCATTGATGTAAACCCTCACGAGACTATAACTCGTCCACTAGGGACACCTAGGGGTTTAAAGGCTTGTTGCATACGCTAAATGCAACAGTGATCCCTATGAAAGTGGCTTAGTTAAATTTTACTTATGTTATTTTATTTTGTGTTTTGCTCGAGGACTAGCAAAATGTTAGGTTTGGGGTGTGATGAGTGGTAAATCTATCACTATTTCCCACTCATTTAACCTAATATTTTGTATAGTTTCTTGAGTTTTGTGAATATTTTGATGTGTTTTGTGTTATTTTATAGATAAATAAAGTTTCAGGACATTCTGGAGGTGATTTGGAGCAAAACAGTGAAAATTGGCAAGAATGGCATTTTGGTAATTTGGGCGCGTCGCGACGCGCAATCCTTTGGCGTCGCGACTCCTAACATGCGCCGAACAGTGCTAACATGCGCCGGGTCCACAAATCAGAATCTGAAAAAAGTTTGACTTTGCTAACGTGCGCCGTGCCATGTGTCACCATCACAGCCGATCTGCTAACATGCGCCGTGCCACGTGTCATCATCCTACGGTGCCGACTGTCACGTATCGCACGTGTCACTCTACGTCATTGCCACATAATCGTCCACATCACCAGGTTGACTGAGTCAAACTTCCACGTCACTGGCATGTCATCATCAACCAATCACAGCGTGCCACGTGTCACGATTCTATGGTGCCGACAGTCAAATTACCACGTGTCGCCACGTCAGCGTCAATTATTGGCTCTCTTATCCCTATCTGACACGTGGCGGATAAAAATCTAGACGACCAATCAGAAGCCGCCACGTGTCACAATAATTGAGCCCTAACCACCCTGCCACGTGTCACCTTATCACCTTATCCAGAATCTTCAACCGACGAACCAGAGCGTGCCACGTCGACCAAACGGGCATCGCGACGCGAGCTGGGCGTCGCGACGCGCGAGCCCTACTGACCCCTATAAATAGAGCGTGAAATTCCAGTTTCAGTTGTACCACTCTCTCTCATCTATTTGATGTAAAGAGGGAGTTTCTCTCTCTAGTTTCTTTTAGTTTTTAGTTTTTAGTTTTGTAATTAATTTTAATTACGTTTTGTAATAATAGTAATTTACTTTTTTATTTTTTACAGTTTTTACTATTCACCATGTGGAGGTAACTTCCCCAGCTAGGGTGAAAGGTAATTTTTTTACTATTGCTATTTAGATTAATCTCCCTTAAATATAATATATTCACTATTTAAAATATTAACTTAAAAAGGATACCACCAGATTGGTCGGTTGGTAATTCATTTTTAATCTGGTTTAAACCTGACTAATCAAGGATACCGCCAGATTGGTCGGTTGGTAATTAAATTTTCTTACCGCCTATATGGCAGGTTCATGGACAAATTTTTTTACCGCCTTAATGGCTGGTTGGACTTAATTTGACTTAATCAGGATACCGCCTATATGGGTGGTTGGTAATGTTATCACAAGTTTATATATTATATTATGGGAGATATCTAAATTAGTAGTAGTAAAAGTAATTCTTTTTACCTTAGCATTTCATTTTATTGTAATATACTTTTCAGTATTTACTTTACCGCATTTTTACTTTATGTCTTTTATTTTCAAGTTTTTTCTAGCCCTAGTTATGTGTTGTAACTAAATTAGTTATCTGGGGTTGTGATGACTTTTAATATCACCGGTTTATAAGGGGTTAGATTATAGTTTGGGTATTATAAAGATTTATTTATTGAGTCTTAATCTTAATGCTTTTTATTAACTGGCCACTAATAAAATTGATCTGGTAAATCTAAAATGAACTAGACATAGGGATTTTAGGTTTCAGCCTTAGACTCAATAGCCCACGATCTTCCTTGAGGATAGATAACCCTTTAATAGATTTCCTTACAGGATAGACATATACCTGTCGGGCGGGGGTAGCCATAATTGGAACTTAATCCTAATGAATCCAAATAATTTGATTGACATAGACATATGGTTCAATTGAGTTAAACTGGGTATTTATGTCTGACCATCGACAGAGGCTTTCACATAATTTAGTGTTCCAGGTTAATAAATCAATATATTACCCAAATATAAAATAACCACTTCATCTTTAAAATGATATTGGAAGAAATCACAACCCTAGATAGTTTTTAATATTGAATTTTCTTAAAACCTACTTTCGAATAATTTTATTTACTTGTTTTGAAATTTAGAATCGTCACCATTTCAATTCAATCAAACAACCTATTAGATACTAGTAATCATTTGACCTCATAAAATTAATAGATTAGATATTAAGTCCTCGTGGGATCGATATTTTTATACTACTTGAACGATACGTGCGCTTGTGTTATACGTGTGTGTTTACGCCGGTCAGTTACATAGATGGAAGATATTGTATATAAATAAAAAATAGAAAAAAAAAATCAAAGAAAAAATCAGAAAAAAGGTGTGAATTCTGATAAAACGTTAGGACAAAAATATTACTCTCTTATCAACTGCACTTGTGACTGTTGTGGGAAAAAATGAGTTGTTTAATATTTTGCTGGCTGTGTATATGGGGAATGGTAAATATAATCGGAGAATTTATTCATTCAGTAATTTAGAATGAAACAAAACAACTAATAACTTGGAGTAAAAATTTCACCTGATTAGTCACTACCTTCTTTATTCTCTTTTCGCTTGTCTTTTTGCTTTTGTGTGCATTAGTTTCACTACCTTTTTACTTTTGTAAAATGTTTGTGGGTATCATTGCTGTAAACCCTCACGAGACTACAACTCGTCCACTAGGGACACATAGGGGTTTAAAGGCTTGTTGCATACGCTAAATGCAACCGTGATCCCTACGAAAGTGGCTTAGTTAAATTTTATTATGTTATTTTATTTTGTGTTTTGCTCGAGGACTAGCAAAATGTTAGGTTTGGGGGTGTGATGAGTGGTAAATCTATCACTATTTCCCACTCATTTAACTTATTATTTTGTATAGTTTCTTGAGTTTTGTGAATATTTTGATGTGTTTTGTGTTATTTTGTAGATAAATAAAGTTTCAGGACATTCTGGAGGTGATTTGGAGCAAAACAGTGAAAATTGGTAAAAAGGGCATTTTGGTAATTTGGGCGCATCGCGACGCCCAAACCCTTGGCGTCCCGACCTCTAACGTGTGCCGAGACTTGCTAACATGCACGGGGTCCACAAGTCAGAGTCTGATAACTTTGACTTTGCTAACGTGCGCAGTGCCACGTGTCATCCTCACAAGCGATCTGCTAATGTGCGCCGTGCCACGTGTCATCAATTCAACGGTGCCGACATCACCCAGCCGCCTTGACACGTGTCACCTTATCGCTTCAGCCGCCCTACCACGTGTCAGATAAGAATCCGAGCCGACAAATCAAAAATTGCCACGTACGCATCGCGACGCGCACAAGCCTTGCGCGGCCCGACGCGCTCCCCTTACTCAAGCCTATAAATTCAGCTCGAATTTTCAGTTTTAGATGTACCATTCTCTCTCATTTCTTTGATGTAAATAGGGAGTTTCTCTCTCTAGTTTCTTTAATTTAAGTTTTGTAATTAAATTTTAATTACGTTTTGTAATAATAGTAATTTACTTTCTTTATTTTTACAGTTTTGACTATTTACCATGAGGAGGTAACTTCCCCCTGCTAGGGTGAAAGGTAATTCTTTTACTATTGCTATTTAGATTAATCTCCCTTTAATATATTATAGAAACTATTTAAAATTTGACTTAAAAAGGATACCGCCAGATTGGTCGGTTGGTAATTCATTTTAATCTGGTTTAATCCTGACTAATCAAGGATACCGCCAGATTGGTCGATTGGTAATTTAATTTTGGTTCCGCCTTTATGGCTGGTTTATGGACAAATATTACCGCCTTAATGGCTGGTTGGACTTAATTTGATTTAATCAGTTTCCCGCCTATATGGCTGGTTGGGAAAATTATCACAAGTATATATATTATATTATGGGAGATATCTAAATAGTAAATAGTAGAAGTTAATTCCTTTTACCTTATTATTTTATTTTATTGTATTTATCTTTCAGCATTTACTTTTTAGTAATTTTATTTTATGTCTTTTAAGTTTTTACCAGCCCTAGCTATGAGTTGTAACTAAGTTAGTTATCTAGGGTTGTGATGAAATCTAATATCACCGGTTTATAAGAGGTTAGATTATAGTTTGGGTAATATAAAGATTTATTTATTGAATCTTAATCTTAATGCTTTTTATTAACTGGCCACTAATAAAATTGACTAGGTAAACTTAAAATGAACTAGACATAGGGATTTTAAGTTTAAGACATTAGACTCAATAGCCCACGATCTTCCTTGAGCATAGATAACCCTTTAATAGATGTCCTTACAGGATAGGAATATACCTGTCGGGCGGGGTAGCCAAATTGGAACTTAATCTTAATGAATCTAGGTAATTTGGTTGACATAGACATATGGTTCAATTGGATTATACTAGGTATTTGTAATTGACCATCGGAAGAGGCTTTTACATAATTTAGTGTTCCAGGTTAATAAATCAATATATTACCCAACTTTAAGATAACCACTTCATTTTTAAAATGATATTGGAAGAAATCACAACCCTAGGTAGTTTATAATATTGAATTTTCTTAAAACCTACTTTCGAACAATTTTATTTACTTGTTTTTAAATTTAGAATCGTCTCCATTTCAAATCAATCAAACAACCTGTTAGATACTAGTAATCATTTGACCTCATAAAATTAATAGCTTAGTTATTAAGTCCTCGTGGGATCGATACTTTTTATACTACTTGAACGATACGTACGCTTGCGTTATACGTGTATGTTTACGCCGGTCTGTTGTCCTTTGTGGCGTTTCAAGCAATTAGGGGTTCGTTAGGCTTTGCTCTTCACGAGTTTCTAATCTTCAAACCTCGTTGTGCTTTCCTGGATGCTCATAACAATCATTTGTGGGTTTCACGGGCTTTGTTTCCGCATGGTTCACAGGAGTTGCGTGGATAACAATCTTTTGTGGGTTTGCTTGGCTTTGCTCCAGGCAGGTTTTCATCAATTGGTATTCAGAGCTTCGGTTGCAGAGCATGTTATATCCAGTAGTTTGTGTCTTTATCATTTGAGTCATTTTTTCTGTTAATTTTCTTCTTTCGTTCTTACTTTGTTGTCATCTTGCATATGTTGGATTCGAAAATTTTTAAAAAAAAAAAAGAAAAAAAAAAGTGGATTGTGTAAAGAAAAAACATGCGCCAATAAAAAAATAAATTGAGGCGTCATTGGCTTTTCAATTTTTGTTATCATTATCTTTTGTTTTTGTTTTTTTTTTTTGCCTTTTCTTGTTGCATCTGTGGCTCTTGTGCGTCAATGCTTTATCCAGGTTTTATTTTTTATTTTTTTTTTGTTGTTTGTTTCTTTTTTTATGATTTTTTTTTCTTTGAGTCCTTTTTTGTTAATTTTTTTTCTTTCGTCTGTTCAGTTGCATATATTTGAGTCGGTCACAGCAAAATACTAATAATCACACCTTAAATTAAATATTGACCTTAAAGATTTGAGGACGAATCTTCTAAAAGAATGTGGAATGATATGATAAATGGAGCGTCAAGAAAATATTCATCGAAGCAAGGATCCAAGCATCCAAGGAATAAGCCCAATAATTCATTCACAATACTTGGCAATGAATGGGGTCCAAGATATACAAGCGAAGGCCTCATAGAAGGGGTTAATATTAGTGTTTATTCTAGAGTGGGCCAAATGTTAGGGGCCCAAGATTTTATTTGTAATGAGGATTATAACCTAGGGTTATTTTTGGTTTTTTATATATTAAAATTAGGGTTTCCATTTTATAATTTAAGCAAACCTGTCAATATTAAAATGGATGAATGTTTTAACCTAAAAAAATAATATTGCCGTTAGGCACATTGGTGGTGAGGTCGTGGATGACTAACATGGAAGAGTAGATTCTCTTCAAAACTTATCAAATGTGGTTGTTGTCCTTTGTGGCGTTTCAAGCAATTAGGGGTTCGTGAGGCTTTGCTCTTCACGGGATTCTAATCTTCAAACCTCGTTGTGCTTTCATGGACGCTCATAACAATCTTTTGTGGATTTCACAGGCTTTGTTTCCACGGGGTTCATAGGAGTTGCGTGGATAATAATCTTTTATGGGTTTGCTTGGCTTTGCTCCGGGAAGGTTTTCATCACCATCGAGAACTGTTGTTCCAATTTTCTTGGAAAATTAAGATGGTTAAATTGACATTAATTGGTTTATGTCTCGAGATTCTTTACTGGCATTAAAAAAAACCCAGTTAGGTGTTTGTTTATCCGATAATGACTTTTCTTAGCTTTAGTTAACTTTAAAGATAACGTGTCTGACACGGTTTGCTAATCAATTATTTCCTATTGTTGTGAACAGTTGAAGGCAAATCATAAAGCTTAAGAAAGAAAATGTGCATAGTTGTGTGTAGAGAATATCGATTCTCACAATATGACAGCTATAGGTATTAGATACCAGATCTCCCGTCAAGTTATTTGAAATATTGTTTAATGATTATTATGATATATGATATCAGAACTTGCGACTATTGGATAGTTACATGTTCTTTATAAACAATTATTACCTATTTTAATACGACTAGTAGTGTCATTGATGAAGGGATAAACATTAACAAAAATATTCAGTTAAGTAAATAACTTAGAACAATGTTTTATGATGTTTTATCATTTAAGCATTAGATTCTTATTCTGTATTATAAAGGATGGTCTGATACGAGATCACACCACATATTCTTATCCATTTAATGAATATTATATTCGAGAATGTGATTAAATCTCATTTAACCAATGATTGTCATTGAAGTATAAGATTTATTAAACTGATACATTAGATGTATGAAGTTTAATGAATTATAAATCGCCTAAGATAGTTTCTTTACTTTGTAACTTAGTCAATATTTTTATGACTTAGTTACATATTTCTGATGAAACGTGGATATAATATTTTGACTAGTTCAAAGACTTCTATCATAAGTTTTGAAAACTGTATCTTTAAATTTATAGTGAGTCTTTGAATTGTTGAAAGATCTTTAATACGATCAAACATATGAATTTATGGCAATTAGTTCTAAGATTATTCAATGAATATGATTCTTACTCAATATTATTCTTCTACAATTCCATCGTGATGGAATTGGTTAGTAGGAGGAATCAAATCTTATATGATTTGATTCGTTTGATATTGAATGTTACTAAATTAGTTTCAATACTCTAGGGGATATGCTCTAGTAATACTAATTCATCTTTTTATTTAAGGTTCCATTATTTTCTACAGTTACGTATTTGATATGTATAGGTAGAAAATTCGAATCTTGAAAAGTTTGAGATTTGAATCTTTCTTTTATATAATGGTTATATAATTGAAAATACTTGTGCCTCGGAGGTACAAGTAAAAAGTTTATCATTTATTCTATGTAATAAAATATTATATTCTATTTGATAGAATATTATATTCTATTTGATAGAATATATTTTCTACGATCCCGAGTAATAAAATTGTTTTATTACTTGGTGTGTAACTTCGGACGTTGATCGTTGTAGAAAAGACTTCACTTATTGAAGACAAATGTGAGAGTGATAAACTATAAATGGAACTACACTATTAATAAGATGAAAAAACTATTAGACATCTTCCATATAAGTCTTATAGGATGTTAAAATTATTTGCGAACTATTTGATACTAAATGGTTTTGTTGTTTTCTTATCAAAGAAAATTATCCTATAACTTACAGTGATAGCAATATTTGATATCGATTTCGGATTTAGCATTGAATCATAGATTTAAGATTGTTCGTAGCTTACTACGATCAAGTTTTGAACTTGATTGAGTTTTCGTTATGAAGCGTTCATAAAATGTGCATTAGATTTGCGCAGCAAAAGCAAAGTAAGCTTATTAAAGGTTTGACCTTTATATTATGACAGTGAGAAAATTTATACTCAGCAATCTATTATAGATTCTGAGGAAACTTGTCTTGAGTCGCACTAATTGAACAATTAAAGATATGTTGGTTAATGTTGATATTAAACTATGATTTTAGCTATAAATACAAAATGGCATTTTTGAATGGTTTCTTCGGATAAGAGATCCGTTGTGATTTTTTTGTTTTGAAGAGTTCGTTCTAGAATGGCCATAGAGTTTGTAATTTTCTAAGAACACAGTTTGATATACCAGCTTATAGAGCCTATTGTAGACTCGGATGAGCTTTACGGAAATTTGTGATCTCTAATTTTGATAACAGTTAGATTGTCTGATCTTATCAAAATATAGAGAATACACATATGATGGTAGGGTTAGTGGGAGCGTACAAATTTCTTTCTAGTGTTATATATCATAACGACATTATCATTATTAATGTAATAATGAGATGTTTGTGATTAAAGTTTTATCTAAGTCTTCTTTTCTCCGTGAAAGCAGTAAGAGTAGTCTCTGTTATATTTTATATAAAGTTCTATATATGATATGAAACTAAGAGACTTGTGATATACTCTCATTAATCGTGCATTAGATATGATCTAATAAATGACACATCAAGACTATCTGTGTGACAGTCAATATAATTGTTTGACAGTTAGTAAAACCTGTTTGAGAGTTAGTATAACTGTTTAACAGTTATTGTGTCTCTTGTATATATAATATTCATCTTTTTGTAAAGGACGATTCCTTTTTCGAAATAGAAATTGATTAGAATGTCTAGTCAATCTTATGCATAATAGGATGATGGCATAATGAGTAATATATTATGTGCGATTAAAAGATATCAATTTAATCGTAATTGTTACAAACTATTTTGTTATGCAATAGACCATATGATGTGTCTTGAAATATGTTCTTTGTTATCTTTGAGATATTAAGAACGAGTTTCTCATTCAATGAGAATATAGTCTGCTACCATTATGGTCAGATTAATTTTAAGTCTAATTATAATGTTAGATGGTCTACGTCATAAAAGTGTCAGAAAAGATACAGTGGGAGTGTCACAAATGATTCTACTGTTTAAGTTGAATTAGTTGTAACTTATGAAGTATTGATTTATGAAGTTGCAAAGTGACCTTATAGATTAGAAGTTTTGATATTAGTGTTGTGCTTGTGGTGGTCTGCATAGTACTTGGATTTGATCCCTACATACATAGACAACACAGTAGCTGTAGCACAATATTGATGTTGCATCTGAGTCATATTGATGTATAACTTAGGTTCTATAAAATATGAATGATGCTAGCTAATGGAAACGTTTGGGTTTGTTGGACAAACTTAATATGTTATAGCGGACCTACTTGTTGTTGTCTACCTCTTGAGTGCTAGGTGAGCTCTTGAGGGCCATGCGTATGTGATACATATTTAGATGTGTATATAATACAATGGATTGGCACTATAGCAAGTGGGAGAATTGTTAGGGTTGGTGCCGGAGTGCCGATCCGGATCGTATTTATGTCCGATTCATGAATACGAACAAGTCATTTTTCTATAATATTACTTACTTAATGGTTGCACCTCTTGTTTTTATATATGTATTCGATCTAATTACGATTAGATTGAAACTAAATATGATTTAGTGATATGTATATATTAGACAACGACCCCAAGATTTACAACGTAGTCCGCAGTTATAACATAGTTTGTAATTGACATTGGGAAGCGTCACTATAAGTTGTATATTCTCAAATAAAGTTCCTGGTCAAGATTTACTAACACAGGTCGGTTAGTAACATCTGATGAGACCAATACATGTCGTATATCGAGACATGGTCCGATGGTTTATCCTAATTAACCATGAGTCTCAGGAGACTCGTATAGACATGTAGGTGTTTATTTGATAAACATTGAACGACTCACCGAAGATTTCCTAATATACGGTACACCAACGTCAATAGGAATATTCTCGGGTTGAGTAGCATAGTGATCCTTTGATTTGAGATACCACCGTTGATGTATGAGGTATCATCCATACTTTGATGGCAGTCACGTCACCAATTTACTTAGATTAGACCTCTGCCTATTCATTGGGTGTGGACTGATCATCAGGATATCCTGTGTGTATCAAAGTAGGATCAGTCAGTTCTGTGTACCGAGCAAAAATATTCAATATGGAATTAGCAATCTGTTAAATCCATGGGGCCATGGAACACTGTAGAAGTAAATTCTAAGTGTTATTTAAGAGATTGTTAATAGATAGCTTAACGGGATTATACCTATAAAGATTTGACATTTATATCTATATCTCTGGGATAATCCGGATAGTTGTGACGGGGGGATTATACATATGTGATGACCTTGACCTGTATGATTCAGCGAGTGTATCGGTGTAGGAGCGAAACGAGGTTTACCGCTATGCCTATGATGTTTGGCTACCACGACACTGTTGGGTTTGCAGCCCGTAGAGAGTACGGAGTAGCCCGCGGGGGACTAAACCGGAGAATAAAGGAGTCGCCACCCAGTGTGAACTGGGAAAGATTTAAGGCCGCACTCACCCCTCGCAAGGGATGACCTCAAACCGTTGGGTTCGGAATGGTCCCTTACTTATGCCAGTATAATGGACGGGTTCACAGAATGTTATAGCCAAGTCTTATGCAGTTCATGCAAGGTAATTCAAAAAAACACAAATTTGCACACCCATAAATCACAATAACATAGTTCCAAAAGCATATTAAATTAAGAAATATGAGATGCGATAACGAAAATTATAATAAACATTCAAAAGCAGGAAAAGCGTCAATAAGTAAATAGCAAACAAAAATGGGGTTAATAACGCATGTATGAGTATTTCCCGGGTGGCACGTGGAGTTGTATCCCAAGTACAGAACGCACTACCATCCATTCGGATTCGGCTATGGAATTTACGGCTGGGTTTCCATTCGATATACCGCAAGGGATACTAACATACATAATCATCAATGCAATGTAAACGGACATAAAAATATAACCATGCATATGCGTTTAGTTATCAACATGAAAATGTAAACAAGATACACAGATAGTCTTGCTGTAAACAAGATACACAGATAGGCGAAATAATAAAATAACAATAAAAGCGAACAAATAGATAAAAAAGATAACACTAAATAGATAAAAATAAATAATAAAATGCCGAAGAAAGTAAAAATGTGACCAGAAATTTGGCCGTCTTTGATGTAGGACTTTGCATACCCGAATGGACGTATTTCACGTCCAGCTAGGCATGCAATGTCTGGAACTATAAAAATAAATGTGGTAATGGTGCCCTTAGGTCTTACCTTTTAAGTTGCTTTCTCGGAAGTGCGTTAGGCCGTCGCTGGAAAGATTGAAGCTTGGTTTCAAGGTTTCTGTTTTCTGGTTCGCTAGTTCGCTGTTTCTGGTTCACTGTTTGTTGTTTCTGGTTGCTATTTTCTGTTTGTTGTTTTGCTCTTTTCTGGTTACTATTTGTTGTTTCTGTTTGGTGTTTGCTATTTTCTGGTGGTTTACTAGTTCACGGTTTTGGTTATTGTTTCTGCTGGTTTACTGGTTCATGGTTTTGGTTGTTTTTTTTCTTATTTTTTGGCTATTGTTTTCAGTTGTTTTTGGCTGCTATTTTTGGTTGTTTTTTGCTGTTGTTTTGGTTACTTTTGGCTACTGTTTTGGTTGTTTTTGGCTGCTGTTTTTCAGTTGTTTTTTGGTGGTTCTGGTTGGTGTGTTTTTCGGTGATGGCTGGTTTCGGTTTCTTGTTGTTTCTTTCGGTAGTTGGTTGGGGTTTCTTTCTCGGTTTTTTTTTTCTTTTCTCGGTGATTGCTTGCTATTTTTTCCTTCAAGTTATTTGTTATTTTTTCTGTCAAATAAAAAGAAAGAAGCCCTAGGGTTGTCATCCCAGGTCCCTTCACGTTGATGATTTGGTCCCTTTTTTATAATAATTTGAAGGGATCTCCAAATAGGGAAACGAATCATGGAAATTTGGGAGATTTATTTTGGGAAAAAATCTTATAAATTTGGTGATGATGGGATCCCAAGATCTTGATAAATTGGTAAGGATGGGATCCTAAAATATCATTAAATTGGAAAGTGTTGATGATGGGATTTTATCATATTTGGGAATATTATGCATGAGGTTTTTGGGCTACATGGGCCGATTCATTGGGTTGCAGGGTGGATGGGCTGAATGGGTTGCATGTACCGAGTGCATGGGTTGCAGGGGGTTTTGGGCCGAGGCTGAGGTTTGAAACATAAACTGACTGAGCGAATCGGAGGTTGGCTAGGGAGTCTGAATCCAATGAGGGACTACTTTGTTGGGTTTTCTAGGTCAAACCAAGATCAAATTAAGCGATGAAAAGTGCGAATACATCAAAGTAAAGTTGCGAAATAACTCACTTTGATCGGCTTTTCGATGTGAAGAACACAAATAAAATTTCTGCTCCTTGATACTCTCGGCCAAGGTCCCTTTTGTGCTCCTTGTGTGTTCGGCCAAGCCCCATTTGAAGATCTCCAAGCTCCAAGCATTGTAAATGGATTCCATGCTCATAGATGGGTTTCCCTATCACCTTTGTAAGACACCATAGATGTGCTAGCACCTTAGAAAATTGCCATAATTTTCTTCTTTGTTCCTTGCTAGTTTCGGCCAAGCCAAAACTAAGAGAGGGAGAGAGTGTTTCGGTCATGAAGAAAGAAAGAGAGATAAAGAGGAAGTTGTGTTTGGTTTCTAAAACCTAATCATCAAAATCCTTTACCATTTTTGGTATATGCTTTCCAAAAGTAATTTGGAGGGAAAAGAGCATTAATTGCTCTCAACCACCTCCATCACCAAAAAGGTGACATGACACACATCACAAAAAGTGGATGTGACATGTGAGTGTCTTGCGATGTGATTTGTAGGCCCCACTTGAATTCAAAATCCGAGTGGGCCTGCAAACACTCTCGGACTCGGGTTCGCTATTTTGAATTAACGAATTTTCTGTTGCGACGTAATTAAATCAAATTTAATTAAATAATTATGCCTAGCAAAATTAATATTCATGCCACTCGCGAATTAATTCTAAATCAATTCGTTTGCCCGAATTAAAATCCAATTTTAATTCGGCGTCGAAATCTAATTTCGTATAATATATCAAATATATTATTTTATCGATTAATTCCAAATTAACCGTTCTCTCTCTTTTAAATAATATTTTATCCCAGTTAAAATATCTCCGCAATTAATCCTAGATTAATTTTCACTCTCTTATAATTAATCCCAGATTAATTATGTCCGAGTCATACGTCATCGGTGAATCTTCGGGAAGCGGCCCATGAGATCCCCGGATATGATGGCAGTAAATCTGGTCGTTGGACTATCCGAACATGTACGTACCTAGTACTACGTTTTTACCGATTTACAAAACATGGTTGGCTTCTAGCAAAGCACCGTGCCTACCCAATTCTCCAAAAATATTCTTAAAGGAATATATATAATCTATATCAAGCGTAGTATACGTAGTATTGCGTATTTCGATCCAGTATCGGATGTCACGTGCTAAGCCTGGGGCTGGAACTGTGTCTGCCCCGTACGAAGCACATATCGGATCTCTGGTAACTAGTCTCTATAATCGGATAAACATGACCTAGTCATATTATCCCGATAGCTGCAGCATATAAGAGCACCAGTTCCGTATCCTACGTGACCATCATCTCCATATGACTGAAGTGATACTTTCATCATGACATCACACCCAATACACTACGATTCTCAATATACCCAGAAGAGGCGTAAACAGAACCTGTTAAAGTCCCGGACGACCAAAACCAAAGTATATTGATTGTCGCAAGTATTAGCGATGTAAGTCTCAGGTTAAGACCAAATACATCTACCCTGATTCGGACTTCCATAGACACATAGTCATACTACCAATAGAATTCCGAGGGGTCTATCCAGAGCGAAGCTATTTCCGTACCATCAGTAAAAACAACCTCCTATCACACTTGCATAAGTATCAAATACTTAAATATATGAGAACTATGCCGTTATGCTCCCTTAACGCGCACAAGTGCAATACTAGTCTATTCCGCATTATCGATGTCCAATCTCGATAATACTACGACTAAGGATGATTTAATGATTAAGCCTTCATAGATTGATACTGTCTCATATCTTATCAATCCGGAACTAATCATATGGACTTTTATCATTTATGTATCTTGGTAATCCAATTACAAATGATAAAAGAGCAATTTCCTTTGTCACATAGTTAATTTGTACAACAACACCATGTTATGTACAAATAGTGATGCTATAGGTCATAATTGTCCAACAATCTCCCACTTTGCTTATAGCCAATCACTCAAGTGTCCTACACTTGAACTATGTACGGTTCGCTCAAACTTCTACTGAGAAACTACTTTCGTCAGCGGATTTGCAAAGTTATCATCTGATGCGATTTATTCGATCATCACATCGCCACGATGTATGATCCGAAGAATTAGATTAATAGTTGAAGTATATACTTGGATCGTTGATGAGACCATTAATTCTTTAGCCTGTTCTGTAGCCTAGCTCAGCTGCTAACAGAACTACACCTAATCTTATTAGGATTATTATAGATCCAAAACGCTTGTATTGCTGCCTTAGCTGCAGCAATATTCCGCTTTTGTTGTTTATTCGGCAACAATATCTTGCTTGGAAGATATCCAGCTCAATGTTCCGTTATTAAAACTATATAGTACCCTTATTACAACTTATAGTCATTTTTTCGGTTTGGAAACTTGCAGCAGTGAACCCAGTCACTTCAAGTTCTCCTTCTCTATAGCTTAAGAAATCATCCTTAGTTCATCTAAGATACTTAAGGATGTTCTTAACATCAATCCAGTGACTATCACTTGGATTGGCCTGATTGTGACTCCATATGCTCAAAGCATATGGGACACCAGGTCGCGTACATATATTTCAATGTACGAGTTCTCAGAGAGTGCCAACAAAATTTAGATCTATCCTAGTAGATCCTTATTCCTAGAATAAATGTTGTCTCTCCCAAGTATTCTACGGAGAATTTTCATGAAAGCCAAGCTTTCACCAATTGCATTATGGGAATGTCATTTCCAAGAAATGATATATCATCATTATATAGGACAATCATCGTCAGTGCACTCCCACTAACCTCCTTATATATACAAGAATCATTTTCGTTTTGAATTAAATCATATACCATTATGATTACATCAAAACGATAGTTCCAAGAACGCAATGCTTGCTTCAATCCATCAAATGATCGAATTAACTTGCAAACCTTGTTTGCTTGTTTAGGTACGACAAAACCGTCAGGATGTTGTAAACATCCTCCAAAAGGTTTCCGTTTAAGGAAAGCGATTTTGACGTTCAGCTGCCATATTTCATAAATGAAACATGCAGCATCAGCAAGCATTATCCAAATTGATTTAACCATGGCAACATGTAAAAGGTTTCGTCGTAATCGACACATTGTCGATAACGATACCTTTTCGCTACAAGCCTAGCTTAGTACGTTGTTGTTGGTTTCTATTATATAGGTCCCAAACAAAGATTAAGCATATGAAATACTAAAATGAATATATATAAGAGACTTGAAGTGGCGGAATCATACTTACAAAGTTATGTGATGAAGAGATGAACAAAAACCTTTGAATCTCCAAGCTCCAAGTTGGTTGGTTGGTTTCGGCCAAGGGAAGAAGAAGACTTGAAGCTCCAAGCTTTTGTATTCCAAGCTCTTTGATGGTTTCCCTATCACCCTCCTTTGATCCTTGCTTGTGCTAGCAAAAATGGAGAATGGAAGATCAAATCTTCCTTTGCCCTTCAAGGTGAAGTTTCGGCAATTTGAGAGAGAAGAGAGAATTGTGTGATTGATTTATTTGTTTTACCAAAAAATCAATTTATATTTATGCCGTAATTTATTAAATTAATAATAAATCTATGACACAAACCATGCAATGGCTTAGAGTGTCCAACACTCAAACTCCATGCAAACCAATTGAGTGAATTGTACACTATCACATGCAATGCCATAGAGTGTTTTATACACTATCACCATGCACTGCCATAGAGTGTTTTGTACACTAACACCATGCAATGTAATGACATGTGTCATGTGGGCCCACACGTTCCCAATGAAAGTGGGCCCACGTCCACCCACGCGTTCGGGTTTGATATTTCCGAAATACCGAGCTACGTCGCGACGTTAATTAAACCGAATTTAAATAAATAATGCGCCTGCGAAATTATTATTTACGTCGCTAACGAATTAATTTAAACTAACTCGTTTGCCCGAATTAAAATCTAATTTTAATTTCGCGTCGAAATCGAATTTCGATTATTATATCGAATATAATAATTTTGTCGATTAATTCCAAATTA
>SKCR01053391.1:0-68326 GCA_019454045.1 Zanthoxylum bungeanum | reverse complement strand
TACACTAATGTGAATGTCTATTGCTATATTGACATTTTGACTTTCAAGTATTTTTGTTTTACATGTTTTCTTTTTTTCATTTCTAGAATTGTTGCAAATTTGATAAACATATATTTGTGTCTGCAAGGTGGTGAGCATTCGTGCATTTAAAACTTGTTTGATGATATCTATATTTTCAACTACAAGATCCTGAAATTCTAAACTGAGAGTTTTATGTTTTCCTGATAGCATGTAAATGAGCTGCAGTAGAAGTATTATCTTCTTATACCTTCTTCTTTAATACTCATATTGCAAAGCAGGTTCTAGTTTGTCAGACTTTTCTTAAAGATGCTAAAAACCTCTAAGATAAAAGTAACCTGTGTACTAACCTTTAAAAAAAGGGTAAATGATATACTGTTGTTCAAGGCCTATAATGCTATGGTTGACTTAATTTACGCATTTGTCTGTGTGTAACCCTCTGTCTTACTGTTTAAAATTTTCTGCAACTTAACTTTGGATGCAGGAGAAAAGGAACTACATTTGGAGGAAACTCATCATCTAGCTCTTCGCTTGAACAAAACATTGATGGGTACTTACTTGAAGGATCTTTCTCCTTATTGAAACAGTAGTATATGTATTTTTCTTATTTCAATAGCATGCTGTTAGTAAAATCGTAACGCTTCTCTCAGGGCTGAGTATGCTTTCAATCCGAGAGACATAAAACTGAACAAAAAATCTTCTTCCCCAAAAAGTGAATCTAAATTGACAGAGTCTGACATCAAGGAAAGAATTTACCGGCTGTCACAGATTTTTTCAAACAAGGTATGGTATTATTGTTAGTAGTACAATAATTAGAATGTCTTGACGGTTGATAATCCTGTTTATTCGAACATTCTCGCCAGCTTTTTTGGATTCTGAGCCATTTATTTAATACGTTTGTGGATTGTTAGCCAAAACCAACTCTTAAAAATGATCACTTGCTCAGAGATCCATACCCAAGTTAAGACTTGCTTTGTTTGTTTGGTAACCCTTTTAACAAAAATTAATGCCGTAGAAGTGCTATTAACAACATAATTAATTATTTAAGTACAATTATAATTTTTGAGTCACTCTTCAACATCAGTACTATTTTGTCATCATGATTTTGTTGCTCTTTCCAAGGGTCTAAACCTTGATTATGATGGTGGTGAATTGTAATTTAATGAAAGTCATGACTGGTTTTCTGTCCTTGTGATGAGAACAAAGGTTTATATGCTAATGCTGTTAGGTATATAGTTTCGAAAATTCTCTAAGCGCGTGTAATTTAGGATGTCACTGAACTCAGCTGTATAGATTTTGGTCCAGTTTAGACAGTCTCCTATGTACTTATCTTATCTTTGATTGCTCAATGTTGAATGTTCCGTTTCAAAACATTGATATCAGGCTACAGTAGAGAGATTGCCGGACAAGGGCGCAAAATTACAGAAGCAGATTGTGGAACTAAATTCAGAGCTTAACAAGATTAGGATGGAGAAAACAATTGAGGCAGAAGTCATTGATTTGGATGATGTTACTGGGAAACTCCGAAGAGTGTTGAACGTATAAGCTCATTGGATAAATGGTAGACTGCGAAATTTGCATGTGTCAGTTCTTTTGTATTATTTATGTGCAGATTCTTTCCTGGTTTCATTTCATAAGGCACTTAATGAAATGAACACATTTTAAATCTGATGATTATTCATTTTTGAAATTACCTACAAACATACAACGAATACTCAAAAGGATGACCAATCACCCTTTTGAGTATTCTCACTCATAAAGAGATTTCTCAATCACAAGTGTTTAAGATATGAAGATTTACAATACTATTTGGGCACTCACAAAGATAAAGAAGATTTAATGATGTCAGTTGCTAACCCAAGTAATTTAAGCTCACTAAAATGTATATGAAGATGTATGTAATGAGCATATGAAATGATAAGAATGAAATGATCAAGAAGATTTGTGTTTCTCTTTGATTTTTGCTTTCAATAAAAATATTAGAAGGTGTAAGAGCCGAGCAAAAATGAAATAGGGTCTCAATTTAAAGTGAAAAATTTGACTAGACCCACTTTTTATCCTGAGAATGGTATGCAGGTCTATAAGGGCTGGTATACCAGTCTAAAGTTCAAACGTCTATTGAATAGTTACCGTTGAGTATTAAATATGCCGCATCTATCGGTAGAGATACCGGTATATGTACCAATATGAGTCATGTCAGTTCTAGAGAGTATGCAAAACACATTGGCTCACCGATATGGTGCATGCCGGTTCCAGTAAGTTTGCAAAACATAGAGGCTCACTGGTATGGACACGGGTATAGTGCATGTCGGTTCCAAAGACCTTTTTTTCTTCAGGTATACCGATATTGAGGCTGGTATGAAGATTTCCTGGTTCCAGAAGCGGTGTAAATCGTAAGTGAATATCAGTATGAAGGATGATATGAATGAGACCGGTTCCAGAACATGAAAATGAGGCCTGAGACATCGGTATGCTGGTATCAGGGATTGGTATGCCGGTCTCAGTATATAAAACTCAGTTAGGGGTGTTCGCGGTGCGGTTCGGGGCGGTTTTTTCGTTTTTTACTTCAAACCGCGCGGGTTGGCGATTTGGGAAATTAGAAAACGAAACCGCAAATTTGATAAGGAAAACCGCGGCGGTTCGGGTTGGCGGTTTAACGGTTTGGGCGGTTCGGGTCGGCGGTTTGGATTATAAATTTTTTAAGAAAATTTTGTGTGTTTTCACATTATAATTGAAGAAAAAATTACATAATTTTCATTTATTCATTACATATTGTTATATGATCATTAAATATCTTAATTTTCATAGTTAAAAAGAAGAAAAATATAAAATAATATTTAATTTGAACGCGGGTCGGCGGTTTAGGCGGTTCGGGTCGCGGTTCGAGTCAAAATTTGCGGTTCGCGGTTTGACATGGGTCAAAATCACACACCGACCCGAAATTTGCGGTTCGATTTGGTGCGGTTCAAAATCATTTTTAATATTTTTTCAAACCGAGCGGTTCGGTTCGGTTCGGTTCGGTGCGGTTCGCGGTTTGACCCGAAATTGTGTTCACCCCTAAACTCAGTATTGCAATTCAAAAATATTTATGTAATTAACCCTAGACTTATATGAGCATGCATGAATCCTATGAGCTTAGAAATGCTTAAATATCAACTCACTTACATTTAAAGTCCTAAGCTATAAGATCTTGCATCACGAATCTTTATTGAGCTTTGTGTTTGTGTCGGTTTGCTATGAAGTCTTTTTATATTACGTTGCAGTTACGAATGTGCATCGAAGTTGCTAGCGTTGTATCATCAAAATACTTCATTGAGTACAATGGTACTTACAATCTCCCCATTTTTAAAGATGACAATCTTTAAAACTTGAGAGCTCTTTTTCTTCAAATTGGTTGTCGAAGTTGTCGAATCTTATGAGATAGCTCACCATCAACATGTGATTGCACTATAAGATACTTTGACAAACATATTAGCACAAATTACTCTCGCTCAATACGAGGGTTGGAGTAGCACACAAGTTTTATCCACATTCGTTTTTCTCCCCATTTGCCATTAGCAAAAAGAGCGAAAAAACAAAGAGAGTTCCTTTTTCTTTTAAAAAAAAATCATGTACAAAGCATTTCAGTAGAGTTCATAAGAATGTACAAATAGTCATTGAAATTAGTAACACCAATGCATTTCATTTCAAAGAAAGAGTAACAACATGTATACTGAAAATAACAAAAGAGTAGCATAATAAAAGAGCACATCCAAAAAAACACCCATCAAGACGTGTAGGCTATATGTCAAACTAAAGATCTCCAGTGAAGGTGTCGATCTTCTTCTCCAATGACTCTAAGTGTTGTCTCTGATCGTCAAGCTCTACTACTGAGCATTGAACCTCTGCTGCCCGAGAGTGTTAGACATTATGTCCCATAGCGTCACTGTTTGTAAATGATATTGTATTATTGTACAAAATTAACTATGTGATAATGAAATTGCCTTTTGCCGTTTTGTAATTTTATTTACTTTGATATATAAATGGCAAAGTCCATATGATTAGTACTGGATTGAGATGATATGAGACAGTATCAATCCATAAAGGTTTAATCATTAAATATCCCTAGCCGTAGTATTATCGAGACTGGACATCGATAATGCGGAATAGGCTAGTATTGCGCTTGTGCACGTTGTGAGGGCACAACGGCATAGTTCTCATATATTTTTAAGTATTGGATACTTATGCAAGTGCGATAGGAGGTTGTTTTTACCGATGGTACGGAAAACAGCTTCGCTCTGGATAGACCCCGCGGAATCCCATTGGTAGTATGTCTATGTGTCTATGGGAGGCCGCATCAGGGTAGGTGTATATGGTCTTAACCTGAGACTTACATCGCTAGTACTTGCGACAATCGGTAAACTTTGGTTTTGGTGGTTGGGGACCTTAACCGGTTCTGTGTACACCTCTTCTGGGTTTATCGAGAAGCGTAGTGTACTGGATGTGATGTCAAGATGGAAGTATCGCTTCAGACATATGGAGGTGATGATCATGCAGGGCACAGAACTAGTACTCTATAAAAGGTTGCAACCGTCGGGACAATATGACCAGGTCAGGATTGTCTGATTAAAGAGACTAGTTGCTTGATGTCCGATATATGTTTCGTACGGGGCAGACACATCTCCAGCCCTAGGCCTAGCATGTGATCATCCGATACTGGATCGATGTACGCAATACTACGGTATACTACGCTTGATATAGATCTTATATTCCTATAAGAATATTTCTGGAGAATTGGGTAGGCATGGCGCTTTGCTAGAAGCCAACCTTGTCTTGTGAATCGGTAAAGACGTAGTACGAGGTACGTACGTGTTCGGATTATCCGACGACCGTATTTACTGCCAAAATATCCGGAGGTCTCTTGGGTCGCTTCCCGAAGATTCACCTATGATATTTGATTCGAATTTAATTAATCTTGGATTAATTACGGAGAAACTTTATCTTGGATAAAGTGCCTTATTTAGAGAGAGAGAACGATTAATTTGGAATTAATCAGTAAGATTATTATATTCGATATAATAATTGAAATTCGATTTCGACGCGAAATTAAAATTAGATTTTAATTCGGGCATACGAGTTAATTTAGAAATAATTCGTTAGCGACGTAAATAATAATTTCGCTAGGCGCGATTGTTTATTTAAATTCGATTTAATTAACGTCGCGACGCAAGTTCGGTATTTCGGAAATATCGAACCCGAACGCGTGAGTGGACGTGGGCCCACTTTCATTTGGGAACGTGTGGGGCCCACATGACACTTGTCATTATATGCATTATTTTAATGATAAGGCATTGCATGGTGATATTGTGCATTACACTCAAAGGCTTTGCATGGAGTTTGAGTGTTTGACACTCTAAGCCATTGCATGGTTTATGTCATAGATTTATTATTAATTTAATAAATTATAACATAAATATAAATTGATTTTTGGTAAAAAAAAAATATCATTAAGATACTACACAAAATCTCTTTTCTCTCTCAAATTGCCGAGAACTCCATTGACAAGGGCAAGGAAGATTTGATCTTCTATTTCTCCATTTTTGCTAGCACAAGCAAGGGATCAAAAGAGGTGATAAGGAAACCATCAAAGAGCTTGGAATACAAAAGCTTGGAGCTTCAAGTCTTCTTCCTCCTCTTGGCCGAATCTTCCACAACTTGGAGCTTCTACCATTTGATCATCTTCTTCATCACAAGGTATTGTAAGTATGATTCCGCCATACTTCATGTTTATATATATTCTTTATAGTATTTCACATGCTTAATCTTTGTTTGGGACATATTATAGAAACCACCAATGGTATCATTGAGCTAGGTTTAAGCATGAAATACTTTAGGTTAAAATTTGATAAATTGGTTGAAGCATGTTCTTGTGAAATTTATGAATAAGTATGCTTGCATGTATATTAATGATGTTATATGAAATCAATTTTATGAAAAATGCATTGGATGATTTTTCCCCAAAATTTTAACCTTGGCCGAATGGTGTGATAAAATTGGTTAAAGCATGTTCTTGTGAAATTTGATGAATAAGTATGCTTGCATGTATATAGTATGATGATACATGGAATCAATTTTATGAAAAATGCATTGGATGATTTTTCCCCAAAATTTTGACCTTGGCGAATGATATGGTGAAATTGATTGAAGCATGTTCTTGTGAAATTTGATTAATAAGAATGCTTACATGTATATAGAATGATGATACATGGAATCAATTTTATGAAAAATGCATTGGATGAATTTTTCCCCAAATTCATGCCTTGGCCGAATGTGTTGCTACTTGGAGTGGATTGAAATTTTTTGTGTTTAAGATCATTGGAT
The DNA here is from genome assembly GCA_019454045.1 of Zanthoxylum bungeanum. Classification (NCBI taxonomy): domain Eukaryota; kingdom Viridiplantae; phylum Streptophyta; class Magnoliopsida; order Sapindales; family Rutaceae; genus Zanthoxylum; species Zanthoxylum bungeanum. The sequence goes on along the minus strand of SKCR01053391.1, from coordinate 61,948 downwards.
GACTTAGAACATGTACGGGATGTAGATTAATAATTCAATCGGATTGAAAAACAAATCGACACAAAAAAAAACTCACCTGGCCGAATACATAGGACATGTAAAGGAGTTGATTTTTGTTAAAATTAATGTTGGACATTTATTTTGAAAAAATTGATGATTAATAAATTAAATGGGTATTTTTGAAATATTTGGTTTAATACATTAATCTTGGTATTACACTTTAATTAATTGGACTTTAATGTTTGGAATATTAAAATTATTAATGGGCTTTAATAATTTAATTGGGCCTTATGGGCTTAAATTTGGTTTTATGGCACTTAAGGGTGATTCCTTATTTGGGCTTGGTAATTAGGTTTGACCCACATTGACCAAAGCCCAAGCCTTAATAAATCAATTCTAAGTCCATTTGACTTGAATTAAATTCAACATTGGATGTTAGTTGGGCTTTGAGGCCCAATAAGATTAGATTTAGAATCTAAGTCTTTAAAGCACATTAAAGTGTAAACATTTAATTTGGAATTAAATAATTGAATTAGTATTGAATACGAATTAAATTAGATTTAATAAGTAGTTCGATATAATTCGCGAATTCGTACCTTGTGTACTTATTCTCAATCGAGTTGGACTCGCGCAAATCAACCGTTGTTTGAACATTGGATGATCACTTTAACAAAGACTAATTAATTGGATTAGATTGGTTGTAGAAGCATGTCTTGTTTTGAATATATATGTATGTGATGAATGAATAGTGTATATCGGATGGATATTAGAAGGGAAGGGTAATTTTAGAAATTATTGTAAATTTGGAATTTATAAATTGGACCTGCGTGTCCAGCCTTATCTCTTTATCTCTTTGTATTCTCTTCTCACCTAATTCCCCTCAATGTAAATGAGGTTTCTCTTATTGTATTATGTAATGGGTAGAAGTAGAATAGTGCTAGCGGGGAGAGGAAAGGGAGTGATTTGTTCTAGGAACAAGTTGTTTATATATCCATCCGCATATCACTATTAATTTACTTTACGCGCTTTATGATGTTTTAGAAGCATGCTTAAGGGTGTATGATGATGAGACCTAACAAAGATAAATAAATTGGTTGCCAATTACGCGAAAATCCCTCAATTTATATTAAGCGAATATCCTTCCATTGAATGGTTCTTGTTCAAGATCCGAAGTTGGCATTGGTTTGTTTTTGACCAAAGTCAAGACCTTTGTCAATCAAGGATGTACTTGAATCATGAGAGTTTTGTTGCATATCGGTGTCTTGTCCAAATCGTGATTTTTATTGGCCAAAGTCAAGATCACTTTTTGTCCAACGACATTGATTACGAAACTTTCCTCGTCAATGGGTCCCGCTTAACTGGAATTACTAGGTTTGTTTTTGGCCAAAGCCAAGGCCTAGATGATTCGGAGGATAGGGTTAGGAAAATGTAATGGTTACATTGGCATTATACATATGTTTCGGACTTGGATGTCCACCTAACCGGATCTAGGAATTGGATGAGATCCAATTGATCATGGAGATCTACCTAAGTTAAATAGCATACAATTTTTATTGGCCAAAGTCAAGGTTGTGTTTATTTAACGGGATCCTAGCCCACTAGGAAATTCGATTTCCCGAGTTCTCTACAGAGGGTTAGAAACTTGAAGAAAATAGTGGGAGGCTATTATTGAATTTGCAATCTCGTTCAGATAATTAGCCTTACTCGTCTTTCAAATTATTTCGTCAATATTTTATTTGATTAGTTGGACTAATATATTGTTATTTTACTTGTAACAGTTTGACTGTACCCATAACATCGTTGACTTTATAGTTGGACTATAGTTGTCAAGATGACTGGCAAAGGTAATATCCGCGACATAATCATGGGCGATAATGTCTTCAAAGGGACAAACTTTGCCGACTGGGAAATGAACCTCAAGATAGTGCTTGGGGGGGAGAGGGTACTGTATACTATTCAGAGGCCTCTCCCGCCTAAACCCACTGAGCCACTGGAGCTAGAGTTATGGAAGACTCATAGTGACGATTGTGACCAAGCTCAGTCAGTTATGCTAGCTGCAATGACCCAGCATTTCAGACGCCAAAACAGGGACTTGGATCCCTATAACATGATGGCAAGATTGCGTGATCTTCACCGCACTAACAAGCGGATGAAGAGGTACGAGCTAGTAAGGAAACTCTTCCGCTCCCGATGACAGATGGCGCATCAGTTGAGGCCCACGGGACTCAAATGATCGCTGACATAGATGAGTTAGCCAATATGGCATTGTCTTGGAGGCAGAGCTGACGATTGATATGATATTACAATCGCTGCCCGATACTTGGAAACAAATCATCATCAACTATAAGTTGATGGATACTGACGACACTCTTGGAGAGTTGTTGTCCGTGCTGAAGGAGTCCGAAAGGGAACTCCTAAAGGGGAGCAAGCGCGAGGCGCATTATGCATCGACCTCTCATGCGCCAAAGGCTAGGCCCATGGCAATTGGAGGTGCGAGGAAGAGGAAGTTCAAAAAGAAGGGCAAAGGCAAGTTGACAGTGGCTTCTAGGAAGCCAAAGGACAAATCTCGCGACATCTGCCTTAACTGCGGCAAAAGGGGTCACTGGAAACGTGACTGCCAATAAGCATGTGCAGAAGGAGGATAGCAAGGGTGGCAAGGCTACCGCCTCTGGTATGTTTGTTATTGAGATAAATATGAATACTTCTAGTTTTAAAAATTGGATTTTTGATTCTGGTTGTGGTGCTCATATTTGTACTGATGTGCAGGATCTGCATGATAGCAGGATGCTGGCGACAGGGGAGATGGATCTACGGGTCGGAAACGGAACACCAGTTGCTGTTTTGGCCGTAGGGACTTTTTAGAACTGCCCTCAGGGCATGTACTTAAACTTTTAAACTGTTATTTTGTACCTAGTTTAACTAGGAATATTATATCTGTATCCTTGTTAACCCAGCAGGGTTACACTTTTGTATTTAGAAACACTGGGTGTTATTTATATAAAAATGATGCAGAAATTTGCATAGCTGTTGCAAATAACGGTCTTTATATTTTGAATATAAATGAATCTCCTAAAATGACAAACAAAAAGCTCAAAAGGAGTAATCTAAAAGATGAAGCTTATATGTGGCATTGTCGTCTAGGACACATTAACAAGACTCGCATATCCACACTTTCGAAGAGTGGGTACTTGGACGAATTTGATCTCAATTCATATGACGTCTGCGAATTTTGTCTTTTAGGCAAAATGCCTAAATCACCTTTTAGCGGTAAAGGTGAACGTACCACAGAACTGTTAGCTCTCGTTCATACTGACGTATGCGGGCCCATGTCTAGCCAGGCTAGAGGTGGATTCACTACTTCGTAACCTTTACAGATGATGCATCTCGTTACGGTTATGTGTATCTTATGAGACACAAGTCGGAAACTTTTGAGAAATTCAAAGAGTTTCGACACGAAGTGGAGAAACAAACAGGGAAGAGTATTAAGACATTACGGTCAGACCGTGGTGGCGAATACTTAAGTTATGAGTTTCAAGATTACTTGAAAGAATATGGTATTCTTTCACAGTGGACTCCTCCTGGAACACCGCAATTAAATGGTGTGTCCGAACGGAGAAACCGCACCTTGTTGGACATGGTAAGGTCAATGATGAGTCGCACTGAGCTACCAATATCCTTCTGGGGATACGCATTAAACAGTGCTATACTTATTTTGAATAAAGTACCGTCGAAGTCTGTTGAACAGACTCCATATGAGATATGGACAGGAAGGAAACCAAGTTTCTCTTTCCTGAAGATTTGGGGATGCTGGGGCATGTTAAACGTTTGGAAGTACCAAACTTGAACCCAAACTGATAAATGCCTTTTGTAGGATATCCTAGGGAAACCAAAGGATATTACTTCTATCACACCCACAAGAGAACAAAGTATTTGTTGCTCTACAAGCATTTTTCCTTGAGAAGGATTTTATAATGCAGTGGTAAGTGGGAGGAAAGTAGAACTCGATGAAGATCGTAGTGATACTGTTCCTGGCAATGAATCAACGACGGAACAAGAACAGACCGTCCAGGATGAGTCTGTACCACAAACTTCACATACACAAGGACCGCGTAGGTCGGAGAGAGTCAGAACAGTACCTGAGAGGTATGGGTTCCTGATCTCACCTCATGTAGATATTAATCTGATTGAGGATAATGAGCCGGCTACGTATGAGGAAGCGATACGAAATATCGATTCCGCTTTATGGCAAGAAGCCATGAAGTCCGAGATGGATTCCATGTACGCCAACCAAGTTTGGACACTGGTTGATGCACCAGAAGGCGTAAAGCCTATTGGATGCAGATGGATCTTCAAGAAGAAACCGACATGGATGGCAACGTACAAACGTACAAAGCTAGGCTTGTAGCGAAGGGGTATCGTCAACAATATTATTGATTATGACGAGACCTTCTCACCCGTTGCCATGATTAAATCCATTCGGATAATGCTTGCAATAGCTGCATATTTCGACTTCGAGATATGGCAGATGGACGTTAAAACCGCTTTCCTTAACGGAAACCTTTTGGAGGATGTTTATATGCAACAGCCTGACGGTTTTATCGTGCCAAGACTTGCAAACAAGGTTTGTAAGTTAAATCGATCCATTTATGGATTGAAGCAAGCATCACGGTCATGGAATCAACGTTTTGATGAGATCATAAAAGAATATGATTTCATGCAAAACGCAGATGACCCTTGTGTATACAAGAAGGTTAGTGGGAGAGCACTTACTTTTATCGTCCTTTATGTCGACGACGTATTGTTATAGGCAATGACATTCCCATGCTAACGTCGGTGAAAGCTTGGCTTTCATTAAAATTCTCCATGAAAGATCTGGGAGAAGCAGCCTTTATTCTTGGAATAAAGATCTACCGGGATAGATCTAGAAAGCTGCTTGGACTCTCCCAGAGTACATACATTGATAAAGTGTTGAAGCGATTCAACATGGAACAATCCAAGAGGGATTGGTTCCAATGATACGTGGTACCTCTCTGTCTAAGGACATGTGTCCTAAGACTCAGGAAGAGAGAGACAACATGAGTCGGATACCGTTCGCCTCGGCAGTCGGATCGATCATGTATGCCATGATATGTACACGACCTGATGTCTCATATGCTTTGAGCATGTGTAGTCGCTATCAGGCCGATCCAGGTGAAGGTCACTGGATAGCAGTTAAGAATATCCTTAAATATCTTAAACGAACTAAGGATGCTTTCTTAATTTATGGAGGTGGAGAACTTGCGGTATCTGGGTATACCGATGCAAGTTTCCAAACCGACAAGGATGACTACAGGTCACAATCCGGGTACATTTTTTGTTTGAATAACGGAGCAGTGAGCTGGAAATCTTCCAAGCAAGATACTGTTGCCGATTCAACAACAGAAGCGGAGTACATCGCTGCTGCATCTGAAGCAGCAAAGGAGGCAGTTTGGATCCGAAAGTTCCTAATCGGATTAGGAGTAGTTCCGTTAGCAGCAGAGCCCGTTCCATTGTATTGTGACAATAACGGGGCCATAGCACAGGCTAAGGAACCAAGGTCTCATCAACGGTCCAAGCATGTTCTTCGACGTTACCATCTGATTCGGGAGACCATACATCGTGGCGATGTAAAAGTCGAGAAGGTCACATCAGATGATAACATTGCAGACCCGCTGACGAAGGCTGTCATTCAGCAAGTTTTTGAACGACACATACATAGTTCGGGTATTAGATGCTTGAGTGACTGGCTATAGCCAAGTGGGAGATTGTTAGACATTATGTCCCATAGCGTCACTGTTTGTAAATGATATTGTATTATTGTACAAAATTAACTATGTGATAATGAAATTGCCTTTTGCCGTTTTGTAATTTTATTTACTTTGATATATAAATGGCAAAGTCCATATGATTAGTACTGGATTGAGATGATATGAGACAGTATCAATCCATAAAGGTTTAATCATTAAATATCCCTAGCCGTAGTATTATCGAGACTGGACATCGATAATGCGGAATAGGCTAGTATTGCGCTTGTGCACGTTGTGAGGGCACAACGGCATAGTTCTCATATATTTAAGTATTGGATACTTATGCAAGTGCGATAGGAGGTTGTGTTTTACCGATGGTACGGAAAACAGCTTCGCTCTGGATAGACCCCCCGGAATCCCATTGGTAGTATGTCTATGTGTCTATGGGAGGCCGCATCAGGGTGTAGGTGTATATGGTCTTAACCTGAGACTTACATCGCTAGTACTTGCGACAATCGGTAAACTTTGGTTTTGGTGGTTGGGGACCTTAACCGGTTCTGTGTACACCTCTTCTGGGTTTATCGAGAAGCGTAGTGTACTGGATGTGATGTCAAGATGGAAGTATCGCTTCAGACATATGGAGGTGATGATCATGCAGGCACATAACTAGTACTCTATAAAAGGTTGCAACCGTCGGGACAATATGACCAGGTCAGGATTGTCCGATTTAAAGAGACTAGTTGCTTGATGTCCGATATATGTTTCGTACGGGGCAGACACATCTCCAGCCCTAGGCCTAGCATGTGATCATCCGATACTGGATCGATGTACGCAATACTACGGTATACTACGCTTGATATAGATCTTATATTCCTATAAGAATATTTCTGGAGAATTGGGTAGGCATGGCGCTTTGCTAGAAGCCAACCTTGTCTTGTGAATCGGTAAAGACGTAGTACGAGGTACGTACGTGTTCGGATTATCCGACGACCGTATTTACTGCCAAAATATCCGGAGGTCTCTTGGGTCGCTTCCCGAAGATTCACCTATGATATTTGATTCGAATTTATTAATCTTGGATTAATTACGGAGAAACTTTATCTTGGATAAAGTGCCTTATTTAGAGAGAGAGAACGATTAATTTGGAATTAATCAGTAAGATTATTATATTCGATATATAATTGAAATTCGATTTCGACGCGAAATTAAAATTAGATTTTAATTCGGGCATACGAGTTAATTTAGAAATAATTCGTTAGCGACGTAAATAATAATTTCGCTAGGCGCGATTGTTTATTTAAATTCGATTTAATTAACGTCGCGACGCAAGTTCGGTATTTCGGAAATATCGAACCCGAACGCGTGAGTGGACGTGGGCCCACTTTCATTTGGGAACGTGTGGGGCCCACATGACACTTGTCATTATATGCATTATTTTAATATAAGGCATTGCATGGTGATAGTGTGCATTACACTCAAAGGCTTTGCATGGAGTTTGAGTGTTTGACACTCTAAGCCATTGCATGGTTTATGTCATAGATTTATTATTAATTTAATAAATTATAACATAAATATAAATTGATTTTTGGTAAAAAAAATATCAATTAAGACTTTACACAAAATCTCTCTTCTCTCTCAAATTGCCGAGAACTCCATTGACAAGGGCAAGGAAGATTTGATCTTCTATTTCTCCATTTTTGCTAGCACAAGCAAGGGATCAAAAGAGGTGATAGGGAAACCATCAAAGAGCTTTGAATACAAAAGCTTGGAGCTTCAAGTCTTCTTCCTCCTCTTGGCCGAATCTTCCACAACTTGGAGCTTCTACCATTTGATCATCTTCTTCATCACAAGGTATTGTAAGTATGATTCCGCCATACTTCATGTTTATATATATTCTTTATAGTATTTCACATGCTTAATCTTTGTTTGGGACATATTATAGAAACCAACAGAGAGTGCTTAAGGTAGTAAAAGAGGTGGAAAGTTTAGTGGAGAGAGTGCCCATGCTATCTGAGAGGGAATCAAGTCTAGCCATGATGAGATTGTGTTGCTCATCCGCCGATGGCCTAGAACTCGATTTGCTGCTGTTTCAGCTGCCTCGATCTCATCTTCCTCATCAGTATCATCAATGCCTATTGTCCTCGGCCGTTTAGAGCTGGAGGCTTCAGAAGATTTATTTTTGGTCTTCATTCGCCAAACTCCATCGACTTTTTCCCATTACTTGGCATGGAACATGGCCAAAATGATTCGCTGGCGAGGAGGAATGACGAAGGATGACTCATCATTGGTGATCAGGACATGATATTTGAGTAGAATCTGGGTGATCAGAGAGCCATATGAAAGACTCTGCTGGGGATGAGAGCGGGCGATTTGCATGTACTGACAAACAAGATACCCTATATTGAAGGGAATATCAAGCCCTAATGAATCCATGACCATATATCTAAAAGGTTGACTATATCTATGTGGCCTTTGCGAGATAAAATGATAGACTGAACAACTTCAGTAAAAATTTACATATGAAAGCGTAATTCAACCTTCTTAAGGACATGAATACCCAGAGAAGGACGAGGGACGAGAACGTCTTTCTTGAAAAATTCCATTACTTGCGTCTCAGATATACCCTTAAGTTCACGAAATTACCTATGGGCACAAACACAAACGAATCGGGAAAGATTAGAACAAAGGAGGCGGTTAACAAATGGGGAGTCACACTAAAGGAAATTCTGTTGACCTCATTTTTAAAAGCTCCGTGGGTAGCGATAGGAAACTCCATGTTCGTATAAAATACTTTAACGTGATTCGGATAAATAGGGTCACATATTTGACAAGAAATATTTAGCCCATGTTGATTGATAATCTCATAACACGAAAAATCGACTAATTCGTCAATATCACAAAAAAGTTATTTGAAAAATACTTTCTTTTTAATATGATCATTATAAATACGCGTTTGTCAAACATTTTGAAAATAGCGCTGGGGATCAAATTCAGGGTTCATTTTGCCAAAAAAAAAAAAAAAAAGATTTGGGGGGTTTTGGGGCCAAATTTGCTTGAATTTGGGTTTTTTTTTTTTTTTTTTTTTTCCAAAATGACGAAATGAGTGCAAGATGATGAAGGATAATGGCTCTTAAACACTTCCTAAAATGATTTTACACAAGAAATTTGAACAAAAGACACACAAAAGATGCGAATCTAAGAAAAACTGAAAACATAGGGTTCTAAGAGGATTTTAAAAGAAATCCATAGATCTAAGATCAAGAAACGAAAAAGGATGAGTAATAGAGAGTAAGAAGTGAATGAAATTACCTTAGAAGTGAAGCGGAACTGATTTGGGAGGCTAATGAGAGAGTTTGAGACGAAATGAAGAAAGGAATGCAATACTGACATTTTAAAACGCAGAGACCGATATACTGACCGATATACCGGTCTTATAGATCGATAAGTAGTAACTCAGACCGATAAGCGCTATCTGAGACCGATATACCGGTCCCAGAAGGTTTGCGAAGCGAGATCTGAGCTAATTTTCGACAAAAAAGAGCTCAAATGTATTGAGATTAAAAATATGATTAAGCATAACATGATACCAAATTAAATTCAAATTGCCTAATCACTAGTATGTTTCACAATCAAGTCCAATACAAATCAATAAGCGTACATATATAAGTTAGAGCAAACAATATCAAATGTTTCCGTAAATACTGTAGGGGTTTTTAGGGGCTGAATCCGGTAACGCAGCGGAAGCGGTGGAAAAAACAGTTTTTCCGATTTCAAAACTTTTTCTCGGATTAATTAAATAAACATATTTATTTAACATTCCAATAATCAAATTATGAAATAAAATTCAATAAATCATATTTAAGTGAATTTACCGAATTACCCTTACTTGGTATTTTTGTCTATTTTAGTCCGAAATTGATCAAATCAATTTTGAATGATTCTAAATCATTTCTAAGATGAACTTAGCATGTTCAAAACATCAAAACACCAAAAGCAACAAAATCCCCAAATTTCCTTTCCTTGGCCGAGAGCCTCACAAGGGTTCCAATTTGTGCATTTTGTCATTTCATGCTTCTAACACATCAAGATGTAATCCAATCAACATGACACTTTATATGCATCATATACACATCCAAATACACAACATAATGAAAAGCCCCAAATTTGGATGAGGTCTTAAACCTTAATTTTTCAAATTCTTCAAAATGAACAAATTAGACCAAATTGGTTAAATCAATTACTTTAATCATCATTCTTCCATCCAATAAAGTCTCAACACAATGAAACAACTCAAGATCAAATCTAGGTCATCTTAGAGTGGATCAACAACTCTAGATTAGCAACAAGGTTTCCAAAACCATAAAAGAATACTTATAACTACAATAGTCACAAGCTTCCATCATCATACATGCTCAACACTTTAACAAAACTTCCATCATCAAAAACAAAAGAATAAAGAAAAGAATAACTAAGAACATCACAAGATGTAGCCTAGATCCTAAGGAACATTTTCCTTTCTAATAGTAAGTAGAAGAAACTTACTAAAATCCAAGCTTTCTTTGTTTTTAACTTTCTTCCTCACAAGCTTTCTTTGTTTTCTTTAATGGAGTTTCTTTGTAAAGTGTATTAGGTTATTAATGAAATGAAAATGAAAACAATATATACTTGCTTCACTTTTAGCCTTGGCCAAATTTGCCAAGCCAAATACAAGAAAAATAATTTCAATTTCATTTCACCTTTAATTTGATCAACTTGATTAAATATCTAAAAACACTTTATTAGATATTTAAAACTTGGTCAACAAAGGCAACTAAGCCATTTAAATCAAATATCCTAAGTTAAGATATTTATATTTTAATTAATTTAACCATTTAACAATTAAATAATTAATTAATTAATCAAATACAAATATATTAAATATATGTATAATATTTACATTAAATATCAAAAACATATATTCATATAGGATATAAGTCAAATATCTCAATTTGACTATTAATCAATGTGTATTTAAATTAATCAAGTATTAAATGTAAATACACAATAATTAGGTAAATGACTATCGGGTCCCTTTAGCACGTGTCTTGCGTTTAACCTTTAAACGACTTTATAATAATCAATATTATTTATTAATGTTGCTCTACGAGTATGTTTCATTATTGAGACTCTCTAGATTCAGGTATATCCGTCACGAAATCAAATTTCGTGTCCATAATTTATCCACCCATAAATTATGACGATCACGGATAATCTCGCTGAATCATACAGGTCGAGGTCATGGCAAATGTATAATTCCTCCGTCACAGGTATCCGGATAAATCCCTGAGATATAGATGTAAACGTCAAATCTCTATGGGGATTATCCAGTCGACTATTCTATTAGCAATCTGTAAAGAATTTTAGAACTAGCTTCTAAACTTTACCACGGGCCCATGGTTTTATCTGATTGCTAATCATATGGACTACCTATGCTCTGATACACAGAACTGACAGATCCTATCTTGATACACATAGGACACCCTGAGGATCTATCTACACCCAATGAACATGCGGAGGTCTGATCTAAATAGATCGGTGACGTGACTGCCATCTAAGTGTAGAAGATGTCTCATGTGCCCACAATGACATCTCAAGTCTAAGAATCACAAGTGCTACTCAACCCGAAAAGATTCTTATTGACGTTGGTGTACCATCCATTAAGAATCTTCGGTGAGTCGTTCAGTGTTTATCCGCTATAAACACCCACACGTCTATACTAGTCTCCAAGACTAATGGTTCATTGAGAAACCATTGGAATCATATATTCCAGTATACGACATGTACCGGTCTCAACAGGTTTACTTTACTGACCAAGTAGTGTAAACCTTGACCATGAACTGTCTGAGAATGACAACGTCATGATACTACTCAATGTCTGTTGCGACGTTTTTGCAACAGTACCATGACTAATCATTCTAAGGTCATTACGTCTTTACCATATAAAAAGATAAATTATATTATAGAAACTGCATATATTATTCATAATACTAATGTTTTACAGAAGTATTCAAAAGAAATACAACCGGGAATTGGCGCTCTGAGCACCAACCCCAACAAACACGTATTTTACTTATTACCGTTGTCACTTGGTGACCAATCCACCAATTATCAAATTCATTCATTTTTGAGGTAGAGTTTTGATATTCTTCTTTTTCCTCATCTTTGTTAAGTATTTGGGATTAATTTGCATTTCTCATTGATTGATCATTCCTAAAGCTCCCATACATAATCTTTCAAGCACATTTTGGTACCCAAACTTTCTTGGGTCCATAGAGGTTAGTCTTGGTTCCTTGGGGAACCCATGCATTTACATTCACAATTTTGTTCATGCACTCAAATATTTTGTATCATTTCTTATTGCATGCATGACATGTGATATTTTCATCAAAAGTAACATGTGCATGAGAATTGGATGCCTTTACAAAATAATTCTTCAAAAATTTCATTTTGATTCAAGACCTATATTTTAATTCTTCTCTTTTAAAAGCACATCTTTGGGATCCAATTAACATATTAAAAATTTTCTCTCCCAAAGTAAACTTTGTAATTGTGTCATGCAAATCCATAATCTTTTTACTTAAAACAATATTTTCATTCATAAAAGATTTACAATCACATGTATTTGAGCTAGATGGCATGCTAGATATGCTCTTTTCAAGTTTTAGCTTTTCATCTTTTAAGCATGTGATTTATTTTTCATGTATTTCATTTTTCTCAACAATTGATGCATAATCATTTAATAGTGATGAGTGCTCATTTTTAATCAATTTATGCTTTTTTCTAAGTAAATCATATAACTCATGTAATTCATTAAATATGTCAAGCAATTCATCATATTCAAGGGAATCATATACATTTTCTTCATTGCTTTCATCTAGATCATAAATAGCCATAAAAGCGAGATTTGTTCTCTCATTAATCTCCTCCTCGGATGAGCTAGTGTCACTATCGCTCCAAGTTGCCTTCATTGCTTTCTTCTTGAATTTTCCTTTCAATTTCCTCATTGGGCAATCGGCAACCACATGACCCGATTTTTCACACCATAGCAAATTAATTTATCTTTCTTGTGCTTCCTTGGCCAAGACTCTTCTTTCTTCTCACCCATCCGAGATTTTCCTATAGATTTTTCGGATTTGAGGAACTTCTTGGTCAAATGTGCCAACTCATCATCATTATCTTCCTTTTCTTCACTTGAGCTAGCATCATCTCATTTTCTTACAAATGACTTAAATACTATTTCCTTTTTATTTTTATTCCCTTAAATCCACTTTGAGCTTCATTTCATATTCCAACAATTTTCCTATCAAATCATCTAATTTCAAATTATTGATATTATTTGATTCCTTGATGGAAGAGGTGAAAATTCTATATTCTTTAAGAAGTGACCTAAGAATTTTTTTTCTCTTGATCACTGAAGTCAATACTTTTCCCTAAAGTATTTAGTTGATTCACAATCATTGGGAACCTAGAAATCATATGCTCAATTTCTTCACCGATTTCCATTTAGAAGCTATCTAACTCGCACATGATCCGGTTGATCTTTGACTCATTTACTTGGCTTGTGCCCTCATTGACCATTTCCAAAGACTTCCATAATTCATATGCATTTCCAAACTCCAGAAGCTTTTTAATTTGACTTTGATCAATTGCACAAAGAAGATGGTTGAGTGTCTTAGCATTTAAGGAGACTTGCATGTATTCCTTATCGGTCCATTCAAAATGTGACTTTAGAAACTCCATACCATTGCTATCCTTATTCATTGGCATTCTTATACCTTGTGTGATCACTTTGAAGGATTGCACATCAACTGCAAGAAGATAGTTCAACATCCTCATATTCCAATAGTTATAGTCGGTTCCTGTGTATAAGGGAGGTCTAGTGGTTGAAAATCCCTCGACAAGATTTGATGAGTAGCTTATAGAGGCCATGATTGATTCTTGGACGATTAAGTCTTTGTTGAAAATATCTCGCTCTGATACCAATTGAAATCCACAACTCTATACCCAATAGGAGGTGAATTGGGTAATGGCCCAATATTGCGGAAATAAAAACTCTTGCCGATTTTACACTACTAAGCTAGTAGCTTTACCAATTTACCTTAGGTCAATTTTCTCAATCACAATATATTCCCTGATTGCAAGTTTCTAATTACTATGCAAATATGAAAATAAACTTGCGATAATTAAAAGTTAAGGGATATAGAAAATGACAACGGTGATTTATAGTGGTTCGACCAACTCTTTACTTACGTCCACTCCCCAAGCCACGCTTGAAGATTTCAACTAAGTTGCTCCATAACTTACAGTGAGTTTTCCGTGGCTCACCCGCAACCAAGCGTTTTGTCCCATAGGATCACTCCAAAACCTTACACAAGAGTTTTCTAATGGCTCACTCTTAAACCTTTACAACGAGTTTTGTTCCTAGGCTTACTCATAACCTTTTACAACAATCACCTTTTGAGTATTCCCACTCACAAAGGGATTTCCCAATCACAAGTGTTTAAGATATGAAGATTTACAATACCACTTGGGCACTCACAAAGATAAAAAAGATTTAATGATGTGAGTTGCTAACCCAAGTAATCTAAGCTCACTAAGATGTATATGAAGATGTATGTAATGAGCTTATGAAAGGATGAGAATGAAATTATCAAGAAGATTTGCGTTTCTCTCTGATTTTTGCTTTCAATAAAAATGTTAGAAGGTGTAGGAGCTTAGCAAAAATGAAATAGAGTATCAATTTACAGTGAAAATTTCGACCATACCCATTTTTTATCCTGAGCCTGGTATGCCGTATGTAGGGGCCGATATACTAGTCTAAAGTTCAAACGGCTACTGAATAGTTACCGTTGAGCATTAAATGTGCCACATCTACCGATATGGATACTAGTATATGTAGCGGTATGAGTTATGCCGGTTCCATAGAGTATGCAAAACACACTAGCTCACCGGTATGGACATCAGTATGATGTATGCCAGTTCCAGTAAGTATGCAAAACATAGAGGCTCACTGGTATGGACACCGGTATAGTGCATGCCGGTTCCAGAGACCTATTTTTCTTCAGATATACCGGTATTAAGGTCGGGATGACGTTTTCCTGGTTCCAGAAGCAGTGCAAATTATAAATGAATACCGATATTAAGGCCGATATAAAGGTCAGTATGAATGAGACCGGTTCCAGAGCATGCAAATGAGGTCCGAGACACCGATATACCAATATCAGGGACCGATATGCCAATCTTAGTACATAAAACTCAGTATTGCAGTTCAAAAAATTTATGTACTTGACCTTTAGACTTATATGAGCATGCATGATTCTTATGAGTTTAGAAATACTTAAATATCAACTCACTTACATTTAAAGTCCTAAACTATAAGATCTTGCATCACGCTTCTTGATTGAACTTTATTTTTGCGTCGTTTTACTTCGAAGTCTTTTTCTATTACTTTGCAGTTGCGAATGTGCATCGACGTTGCTAGCGTTGCATAAATAAAATTTCATTGAATTCAATGGTGCTTACAATTATAGCCGTCGTTTATGTTTGGTAATTAAAAACCCTCTAGGAGAATCTTACTTTCCAAGAAAGTTACAAAATTCAAAGAAAATTATACTTGACTCATAATATTGAAAAAAATAGTGGTGAACTTGATTATGACAATTAGTTGTTTGAGATGCCAAATCGAATACAAAATAAGAACGGAGGGAATTGTTCCCAACGACGTAGTCAAGTTTTCAATTTAATTTTCAAGTACATCAATAAAGCTATAACTGTATAAAGAGGGAATTAAACTAAAAAACAATGACATGTACAGTAGACCCAACCACCAGTTCGATTCAGTTTCGAACCGGAACATTCCACATTTGTGGAACTGGAATTAGATCGGATTATTCCGGTTCAGTTTCGATTTCACAAGATTATAGAACCGGAAATCGGAATCGGACCGAACGGTTCCAATTCCGGTTCTTTTTTTATAATTAATTTAAAAATTGAAAATTCATTTAAAAAATAGAAATGGGATATTATTAATATTACCAAATACAAATAATGAAAAAATTATTATATTAAATTAAAAACGTAAATTAAAAATAAAAGAGTTTGAACTTAATTTTTTAAAAACTTAAGCTGCTTATGTATCATCTTGGAATGAGATGAATCAAAGCTCACGTAATTCCATTATATTTTTTAGATAGTTAACCCTATTACAATTATTTACTCATCATCGTTATCTATTCATGCTGTTGATCCTCCAACTCCTGTTCCGTTTGTAGATGTATTGTCGAACCAGTCTTAAAAATCATCGATGATATAATTTTGTTGCCTTAGATCAGCTATGGTCTAATCATTGATACATGTGGTTGCTTCTAAAGTGCTTGGATGTAATGAAGGCCGTCTCGCTTCCAAATATTGCCTCATAAGCTGAATGATTGTTCAACCGTAACGATGGAAACAAGTGATGCCAGCACCTCTTTAGCAATAATCGATAAAATAAGATAGATAATTTGATGTCGGTTACACTAGTCAAGCACTTGGTAAGGCAACGGTTCCGGATGGAACCGTGGAACCTTAAAATTCAAGGGAACTGTAAGGTTCCGGTCCGGTTCCTTAGAACCGAAAGGTTCCAACGGTTCCGATTGGAATCGTTGGAACCGTTTGGTTCTTTTTGGTTCGTCTAGGGTGGAACCCTAGCCGAACCGGAAGGAATCGGCCAGTTCCGGTTCGATTTTGAACCAAAACCGTGATCCGGTCTAATGTATAGGAATCCTAAATTTATTTGTTAGCATCTTTTTTCTTATATGTAATTATGTTAAACTTTCAGGGGAGTCATTGTCATTTACCCCTTTGCCCCTTTGCGAGCGGTAATCTCACTCGCTGAACTCTTAATTTTTTTTAATTTATTCAATCCGAAAATTTATTAAAACGTGTGCACAGCTGGTTTGTTTGTTAATCATATAATTTTGATTTGTCCTCTTTAAAATGAAACTTGAAATGTATCTACCATTTTTTGTGAAATCAAATTTTGCTCCCATTAAATCAATGTTTTGACAATGCCATTGTCGAGAGCTACTCCCGTATGGTACAACAGCAGCTGAATCTCTAAACCCAGAAACATAGATACCTTAGACATAAATCTTCATGTTAAATCTACATGCCAAACTTACCGTAGACATAAATCTTCAAGTTAAATTTGCATGCCAAACTTTCCTATACAAACAAGTCCTCTAAATGAGTCATTGTTGTTGTCTCGACCAATGACAGATTTGCATCTTCAAACCACATACTATTATCTTACATTGTTGTTGCCTCGACCAATGACAGTCATTGCATGCCAACTTTGCTATACAAAAATGTAAGTTGTGATATATATATATATATATATATATATATTATATATATATATATATATATATATATATAAAAGTACTTAAGTAGTGTTAAATAAGTGTATATATATTGAGGGAGTGAATTTTTAGAAAAGAGAGGGGTAATTTCGACATTTTAAGTAAGAGAAAGAGGAAGTGAGAATTTTGAGGGGTGAGAGTAGTAGCCCTCTTACTTAATTAATGGCCATCGAAGAATGCAGACATGTATAACACAAGTTTCAACTTAAAGAGTATCTAAGAAGCTCGACCAAAAAGCAGCAATTTCATTGTAGAGCCAGCGTGCGTGCGTGCGTGGTGTGTAGAGAAAGGAGAAAAGCGATTACCTGGTAATTAATGTAGAAGATGAAGATCTCTCTTTTATGGGAAATGAAAGAAACCCTTAACATTTGAGAAAAGTAGGGTTTAATCTCAATTTGATCAAAGTCCTATATTAATTAATTTCACTAAAGCCCAATTCTCAATTATGTACTTCGACATAATGTCCGCTATTTTCCATCACATACCAACATTATTGATTAAATGAAGAAAGTTGCTCCGATATATAAAGAGGCCTCATCGTTTAAAAAAAAATGTTAGGGATATGTCTTAAAATTAATCGTGTTGTACGGTTTAGAGATATTATCTTTATGTAAATATAATCTTTTAATTAGTCGTAAATTTATTAACGATTAATATAATGACAATCTTATTATAATTTTTATCTGTTCGTTCATTTGCTATCTTATACTTGATGCAAAATGAGATCTCGTGATGTATTTTATATCGACACTCTATCTGTAAAGGCTGTAGATGTGAGTAAATAGTTTCGATTTAAATACATCTGAATCTGTTCGCGGTTGAGGTGATGTCATCAAGGATGATCATATCGCATGACTGATATTTTTTTGATGCTACCATAAGATCAATATTTGATATTAATAGTTAGGTGACAAGTCTCACGTCATAAGAACATGAATATGAGTATTGCGTTTCAGGATGTTACTGAACGTAACCAAACGTGACGAATCACATGAGCGATTATCCGAAGTCAATGATTCGTCGCATAATTGTACTAGTATACCCCTGAGATGTCATGGTTACCGTCTGCATTGAGACGCATCGTTCACCTGTGTATATTACACCGGGCTAACCACGCATAGTGAGAGAAGCTTGTTGGCAATATGTTCTTAATGTATGACATGTGATGAATGAGATGAAATCTACCGGCTCAAATAATTGAGCTTGGGATTCTAGGTGAGAATGTTATATACAGTGATCAAATCTCCGACCGGAGTATACGTCTTCTGAAAATGTATTTTGCAATTACGTAAATCCCGTATATGATTGATTTTTTGATCCTATGATCGAGTCAGAGGTTTGACGAATTCATGACCCGCACTCGATCGAAAGTTGACAACAGAGGGACTTTACTACAATAAGTACAATTATATGAGTTTATCTAATATTTTATTCTTCGTGTCTCGGGGGTCATGATATCTTGCTAGAGGTCACTCATGATCATCGAGAACTTCACTCAGAATGAGTTGTGCCGAAGTGATACCAATGTGTTCGTATCGACTCATGTCCAGCTCACAGAGAATCCATGAGGTCACACACATTAGACAAATGATTGATGAATTAATTAAATTATTTTCCGATGTTGACACGCTAGTACCCGTAAAGAGTAAAATATTTTCCGATGTTGACATGCTAGTACCCGTTTATTCGGAAAATATTTCAGTGCTTTTAAAATACCGCAAATATGATTTTCGGATAGTTGAGAGACTGATAAAATTATTTTAATTTTTGTCACATGTAATAATAATAATTATTAATTAATTAAATGTTAATTAATTTTTAATTATTATTAATTTACTAATAATAGAATTTGATTTTATTATTATTTTAATACTTATGGGATAAGTATTGGTGTGACACATTTTTGTCCAAATATTTTTTGGGTAGTTTGATTTATTATTAACCAAGTATTTAAAAGTCAAATTTTGACCAAAATTGCTTTGCTTTTGGATTACTCTTTCTCGGCAACAAAAAAAAAAAAAAAAAATAAAAAATAAAGAAAAGGATGATGAAAATTGTTATTTGTTTTGAGAGAGAGAGAGGCCATTCGGCCAAGCAGTGAAGAAAAATGAAAATTATGAAAGTCTCTCTCGGCCATGTGCTGAAGGGATGGTTTTGGTTTTAATTTTGGCTTATGCCATTTTGAAATGGATCATGCAAGTCATGGCAAGAGAAAATAAAATGGAAAAAGAAAAAGTTTTTGTTCCATTTTTGGCTTGTTTCTCTTGGTAATAAAATTTGATTTTATTAACTTTTGGTTTATAAGAAATAGTTTCAAATGAAGCATGTGAAAATTATTTTCACAAGTTTAAATAATCTCCCAAAATTATGACTGGATATTTCATCGATCAATTCGATGTGTGGCTATATTTGGAGGTAACCGAAGACGGTTCGCTATCCGGATAAAACTTCTGGAAGATATACATGTTGTATTCTTCCTTGTGTGTATATATATATCTCTTTTAATCTATTAAAAGGAAAAAAATTTAAAAACCATAAAAATTAGACAAGATCCTCTGTGGGCTTTTCCGCACGTTTCGACCGTTACCGCGGGACAATAAAACTGTTTCCCCGCCTTCAAATGATATCAGAGCCACAATAACTTTTATTGGTTTTAAAATTTTATTTGTTGATTTATGTTAATTATTAATTTTTGAGAGTTGTTTAATAGTTGGTTGTGTAATATAAATGCTATTTTATTATTGACGGCTGTTTTTCATTCCAGGGGTAATTTAGGAAAAACTACTCCTCGAACAAACCTCCCACAAGCAGTGAATTTGTTTGGTTTGTTGGGAATCAAAACAAACTTGACAAGCAAATCAGAAAACATAGACAAGACAAAGGATTTAACGTGGTTCGACGGAATGGATCCAACCTACGTCCAACGGAACAAATAATTTTTTTTTTATTATCACATCGGGTCAGACGGACCTCATTGTCTCTCATTTGCACTAAGCTTTTTCTCTCTTTTACAATTCATGTAAATGCTACAAATTGCTAGAAAATAATTAGCCAGCTAGAGAGTTTTTCCCACCAAAAAAGAAGAGAACCCTTCCATCGGAGTCTTCAACCCCTTTATATAGTGCGTCTAGATTCGCCATCGCACCAATTTGTGACGTCATCCATGTTACCCTGTTATCATTACCTAGGCTCATTTCCCCAATCACTCTACAAATAGAGGCTCTGCCATCTGACACAACCACTCCATGCCATCTGAACCTCATTAATTCACTTTTTTTGGTAACTGCTACAACCTTTATTCCAACCACCACCGCGGTTTCTTGTGTCAGTGGATAAGCCTGAGACACTCTTCCATCCCATCAGCCGTTAGCATACTCCTATCTCATCAGCCCTTGGGAGGCTCAAACTTTCGTTTAGGGCTTATGTCGTCTGTAGACGAGCATAATGCTACAACCCCGACCTATATCCCCGGGTCGGTGTACCAAAACAGATGACACTTCTCCTTGCTCCTAGGTCGGGTCGGTAGAGATGCCTTTACTTCCCTCACCTTCTCTTCAAAACGGTCAAGCCAACATTAAGCTCTTGGCCGCTTTAGTTATGGACATGTAGAAATATTGAGAAATACTTTCTCTTGATAAAAGTTTGAATTGTTATGATTTTCTTCTAGCTTGTATCTTTCATCTAGCTTGTATCTTTCTCTCAACTCTATTATATTTATTTGGTAACTTATGAACTCCTAAAACCCTAAAAGTGAAACAAAACAATATATACCCTCCAAAAATTTCCTTGGCCGAAATTTAGGGTGTATATAAAATATCTAGATATTTTTTGTTTCAATTAAAGTTACTTTAATCAACTTGCAAATTTTATCATCACACATTTAATGAAAATTCATAAGTCAACAAAAGCAACTCAAAAATATAACACTTATATTTAAATTAGGGTGTTGGCCGAATTTAGTTAAAAGAAAAGGAAATTGATATTTCAATTTAAACAATTTAAAATAAATATCTTAAGAAGTCAAAACCATTTTGACAACCTTTTCTTTAAGTATAAAGTCAACAATTTACACTTATAATCATTTCTTAACTTTATCATTTGGTGAGATATTTATATTTTAATTATATTAATCATTTAACAATTAAATAATTAATTAAATACAAATATATGTATCATATTTACTTTAAATATCTCAAATACATATATTAATGATATATGTCAAATACATTTATTTGACAATTTATTAATGTATATTTAATAATATCATATATTAAATATAAATACACATTAATTAGGAAATGACGGTTCAGCCCGTTTGCATGCATCTTTCGTTTAACGTTTAAACGATTTATAAATAATCACCATTATTCATAAAAGTTGCCATAGTTCTCTACGAGTATATTTCATTAATGAGACTCTCTGGTATATCCGTCACAAATTCCAATTTCATGTCCATAATTTACCCACTCGTAAATTATGACGACCACGGATAAACTAGCTGAATCATACAGGTCGAGGTCATTGCATACGTATAATCCCTCCGTCACAGGTATCCGGATAATCCCAGAGATATAGATGTAAACGTCAAATCTCTATAGGTATTATCCCGTCGACGTTTCTATTAGCAGTCTCTAAATAACATTCGGAACTTACTTCTGAAGTTTACTGTGGCCACAGATTTAACACACTGCTAATCATATATGGACTACCTATGCTCTGTACACAGAACTGACGGATCCTATACAGGATATCCTGAGGATCGGTCCACACCCAACGAACAAGCGGAGGTATGATTTAAATAGATCGGTGACGTGACTGCCATCTAAGTGTGAAGGATGTCTCATACATCCACAGTGGTATCTCAAGTCGAAGGACCACTTTTCTACTCAACCCGAGAAGATTCTTATTGACGTTGGTGTACCATCCATTAAGAATCTTCGGTGAGTCGTTCAATGTTTATCCACTATAAAAACCTACACGTCTATACGAGTCTCCATAGACTCATGGTTCATTGGGATAAACCATCAGACCAAGTCTCGATATACGACATGTACTGGTCTCAATAGATTTGACTAACCGACCTGTTGTAGCCATTGTATTTTTGCATGTGAAACCCGATGATGAGTCCTAGTTGGAGGCACTACCTTTTAAGTCGCGGAAGCCGCGGGAAACGGATGTCGGAAGGGAGGAGTCAAGAATTGACTCATAATCGGATTAAGTTCGCTGGTTTAGCTTCTGGTTACTTGTTGGCTGTCCTTTTTAAAAAATTATTCCCGGCCTAAAACACTCACAAATCACCTAACCTCGGCCCAAAATCCCCGCAAGCCCCTTAACCTTGACCTAAAACCCCCGCAAGCCCACACACCTAGCCCATACAAACCAAACACATAAACCAAAGGCCCCACACGCCCAACCAAGGCCCACACGCCCATTCACCCTAATACACACCCAAATTAAATCAAATATAATTAAATTAAGTATTAACTAAATGAAATATTAATTAAATTAAATAAATAAAGAATTAAATCATTTACCAAATTAAATAAAACATAAAATAAAATCATGCCTAACTTAGATAAATCAAATATATTACATACTAAATTAAAAAAAATATAATGCCTAATCCTAACCAATCACATATATTGACTTCCTAATCTAAACCAAATTTGTCCCCCCTCAATCTTTGACTTTCCTTGCTCAACACAAAATCAAATCCCTTCCTTGTGAGACAAGGTGAAGCCCTAGCCATTCTCTATATAAACAACCCCTAACCAAGACATGCACTCCCTTAGCTCTCTCACACGGCAAAACCCAACAAATTGCAACCCTAAAAGACAACTCTCATTCACGGCCAAAGAACAAACTGAGAACAAAAGCCCTTCACGCATTCACAAAGCCGAACCTGCACCCATTCCATTCACTCCACCTTACACGTCCCTCACCTAGCTCATCACTCACGTAAGCCATCAAGCCCCCTGCCTCAACACATACGCTCAGCCACGCCGCAGCCACACGTCCAGCCCTTCAAATGCCAACATATCCCCTTTTCAACTTCACCGACTCACGCCTAGCCTTCAACCTAGCTAACACCTGCACGTCACTCCCTCAAAGACTCACGTACACATGCCCCAAAACACATGCCATTCATCATCCCTCCACTAAAACCCTCACGCCTAGCAGCCTCTACCCCTTAGCCCACACACAGCCATCACGCTCACGTATCATCCACGCTCAAAACCAGTCCAAACTGCCGCATAAGCACAGCCCCCACTGCCGTACATCACACTGCATCACACACCCAAAAACTGCCGCACAACCCCTGAAAAACTGCACTGAAAAACAGTCCAGAAACTGCCCAAAACAGTCCCAAAATCGAGCCAAAATAGTAGTCTAAAACACCAAAAACAGTGACCAAAATACGGCAACAATATGGCAGCGAAACAACGAGGAAACAACAGCAAAACGGAGGTCAAAACAGTAGCTTGAGCAGCGAAATAGCAAGGTAAAACGCAAACCAGTGAACCCGAAAAGTTGCGGTGTGATAGCCCTTCCGACGGCCCTGAAACGCGAGTCCGAAAGTCGACATTAAAGGTTAGACCTGAGGGTATTTTCACATTCGTTTTCTGTTTTATTTTCATTATTTATTGAGTATTGTTCCCATGATTGTTACGTGGAAATGCATGTTGTGGCCCTTGAGTAGATAAATATGTATGTATTATGAAATATTGTATGTTGTGGCTTTGGAATAAAATGAAAGATGTGTCAACTCTCGCGGTATATCGGATGGATACCCGGACATAAATTTCATAGCCAATTCTGAGTGGACGGTAGTATGATCTGTACTCGGGATACAACTCCACGTACCGCTTGAGTAAACGACACCTTCTTTTGTTTCATGTTGCTTTGATTTATTTATTTGTCGTCATTTGAATTCCGTATGTTACTTGTTTATGCATGATGCGATCGAGCGCATGGGCTTAGTAAGTCGGATTAAAGGCCCCCTATTTGGAGGGGTTAAAATCCTTACCATGATGCTTTGCCGCGCCGGTTGATGTGTGTTCCGTTGGATGTAAGATATGTTCAATCGGGCATACTAAGTTTGATATGATTGTCTTTATTTTTGTATGCATGATGCGATCGAGCGCATGGGCTTAGTAAGTCGGATTAAAGGTCCCCTATTTGGAGGGGTTAAAATCCTTTACCACGATGCTTTGCCGCGCCGGTTGATGTGTGTTCGGTTGGATGTAAGATATGTTCAATCGGGCATACTAAGTTTGGTATGATTGTCTTTATTTTTGTATGCATGATGCGATCGAGCGCATGGGCTTAGTAAGTCGGATTAAAGGCCCCCTATTTGGAGGGGTTAAAATCCTTTACCACGATGCTTTGCCGCGCCGGTTGATGTGTGTTCGGTTGGATGTAAGATATGTTCAATCGGGCATACTAAGTTTGATATGATGTCTTTATTTTTGTATGCATGATGCGATCGAGCGCATGGGCTTAGTAAGTCGGATTAAAGGTCCCCTATTTGGAGGGGTTAAAATCCTTTACCACGATGCTTTGCCGCGCCGGTTGATGTGTGTTCGGTTGGATTTAAGATATGTTCAATCGGGCATACTAAGTTTGATATGATTGTCTTTATTTTTGTATGCATGATGCGATCGAGCGCATGGGCTTAGTAAGTCGGATTAAAGTTCCCCTATATGGAGGGGTTAAAATCCTTTACCACGATGCTTTGCCGCGTCGGTTGATATATACTCGGTCGAATGTAAGATGTATTCAATCGGGTATACAAAATTTCATATAGTTATCTTTATTTTTGTACGCATTGTAACGAAAGGCGCATGGGCTTATTGTGTTGGATTAAAAGGTTCTCCATTTGGGGGAAGAAAAGCCTAAAAGGCTACCTTTTCCACGATATTTGCCATGTCTTTCATCTATTGATTGCATCATCTATCCCTGTCTTGGCTTAACGTATTACAATTCATATATTCATGTTATGATAGCATTTGAGTATCATTTCTTGTGGTATATCTGATGGAAACCCAGACATAAATTCCGTAGCCGATTCCGAATGGACGGTAGTGCGGTCTGTACTTGGGATACAATTCCACGTACCACTTGGAAAAGTGCTCACATGTGTCCTTGTGTCCATATTAGTTATCTTCTTTTGCACCACGTCATAGCATGCTCACTTTAATGCCTAATTGCATCCTTAAGTGTCTTTTTGCATTATGTACTTAGTTGACTCTTTTATTTGTGCATGGACATGTAATGGCTATTTGTTTATGATATGTCTATGAAATCACATGTTCGCCATTATTTGATTCGCCTTTATGTGTGCTTGTGTGGTTAGTGTGTGCTTGTGTTTCCATGAATACAATATGCCAATGAAGTTGTATGTTCGTTGCTACTTTGATGTACTTTCAAGCATGCAATCTTAGATGAGAAATATATGCAAATTTAGGTGTAAGTTTTATTTTTTTGCATGTGAATTTAAAAGCATGATACTCTGGAAATAAGTGTTACTTAAGCTTGATTAAATTATTACACGAATCCTTTCATTACAAGTTACATAAGTAAGGGACCATTCCGAACCCAAAGGTTTGAGGTCTTCCCTTGCGAGGGGTGAGTGCTGCCTTAAATCTCATTTTCCCGGTTCACACCGGGTGGCGACTCCATTATTCTTCGGTTTAGTCCCCCGCGGGCTACTCCGTACTCCCAACTAGGTCTTGAGCCTAGGACAACATGCGTCGTCCAGTTTCTGTGTCCCACAGTCTGGCGACTCCACTGGGATAGAGAATCGGCCCCGAAATATTGTCTTGTAATGTTTGGATTTATGTTCTAATTGACAGTGTCTATAGTGGATGAAATGAGGGTTTAATCAAAGGCATTTTGAGGCTAGGTAATGGTTTGGTGTCTTCCTTCACTCACTACCTTTCTAGAAGGAAAAGCTGTGAAGGAACCTAGATAGCCATCTGCTCGTAGCCTATTGTGATGGACTAATTTGGAGGACTCGTTGTTTATTCCTGACACCAAGCGATAAGAGCCTAATAGGCTTGGGTATTTAAGTGAGCCTCGCTCCACCCTCCCTCTGGGGAATCTACAACGGGAAATCCATTTGACAGTCAGTCACACACTATAGCTCATTGGCACGTACCTTAGTGTATAAAAAATGGTGCGCTCACTTGGTCGCTCGAACCCTTGATTGGGGAGACCTAGTTGTGGGCCATCCTTCGCCGGTGAGAGCCTTTGTCTACACTCTTGCAAACCCACCCATAGACCGGGGTTGTATGGTTAAAGTAACAATTATTTCCTTGAGTATGTGCTTGTGGACCATCCTCATTTAGATGCAGTTGGACTATTGTCAGAAATGCGAACTTGCTGGGCCATTTAAACTGGGGCGAGTTCGTACCTTATGACCATTAGGCCCAAAGCTTCTGAAATGTTGATGGGCCATTCGGTAGAAATTATTGTTTTATGTTTGCATTATCTTTCTTTTATGCTTGTGTTTGGGAAAATCGTCGTTTGGATCCATTTGGACCATTGTCATGGGATATGGACTTGTTGGGCCATTTAAACTGGGACAAGAACGTATCTTATGACGATTGGGCCAAAGGCTTCTAAATATTGATGGGCCATTTTGTGCTTGTGTTTAGGAACATTATCATTTGGATACAGTTGGACTTCTTGCCATGAGATGTGAACTTGTTGGGCCATTTAAACTGGGACGAGTTCACTCCTATGACAGTTAGCCCAAAAGCTTCTAAAATGATGATGGGCCAATTTGTATGAAAATTTTAATAAATTGATATATTCCTTGTATCACATGCGTCTCATTCATTTCATGCATACACGCATCATGCTAACCCCGTGTGTTCAAAAAGCCATCATAGATTCCCGTTGGGTTGGGGAAGAGTGAAGACTCACTAAAAGACCGGTAAAAAGATATGAGTACATCCGATAATGAGGCATCTCGGATAGATCAGTTAGAAAATGGTTTCGCCAAGATTACCGAACAGTTGCAAGCCTTGACTACTGTAATGGAAAATATGGTTGTGCCCCGTGCTAGGGGAAATTCTGAGAATGTGAGGCGCGAGGAGCCTTCGAATGGGTTGGGGGATGATATCCCCAATTTTGATGATGACATGGCAGAGTATGGAACTGGCAAAGTGATTGGGTCTCAGGCAGAATTTCAGAAGCTTCGGGATCAGGTTGAGTCAGTTACCCGCAAAATGAGGGGTAAACATGAAGAATTGTTAGATTATGAGGCAATGACCTTCGGAGAACAGCTGCCAGCTCAGTTTAAAATGCCCGACATGGCCAAGTTTAATGGGAATGGAGACCCGAGGGTCCATCTGCAGCAATATGTCTCAGTCATAAGTTCAATGGACCTATCACAGCGCCAAGTCCAAAAGATGTTTGGGATGTCACTTGAGGGGGCACCTGTGGTTTGGTATCATAGCCTTGAGAAGAAGGTTAAGGAAGATTGGAGGGAACTAGCTGATGCTTTTCTGAAGTAGTATGTTACAGACTTAGAGATTGACTGGTCACTCCCTGATTTGGAGAACACTAAGCAGAAGCCGGAAGAAAGCTTCAAGGAGTATGTAGACCACTGGAGAAGCCAGCTTTTGAAGATGCAGACTCGGCCCTCTTAGAAAGACCAGATCAAAATGATCATCAAGGGTACTAAGCCCTCCATTTATGGTAAGCTGCGGAGGATGACTTCGATGATTACTGATTTCCGACAATTGAGGGAGACATTTATGGATATTGAAGAAGAAGAGGCTGAAAATAGAAAGTTCTATGGCCAGAATAGAAGGAATATTGAGGGACCTTCAGGGACCAAGCCCGCTACCGCTGAGGTCACTGCCATCAAAAGCAGGCGATTTTCCAACCATGGTAAGCCTCTTTCAAGGGTGTTCGAAAAGATGAAGGCGCAAGGACTTCTGGAACCCTTAGAGGCTAAACCAATTCCAAACCCTTTACCACTCAACCTTGACCTAAGCCTGTATTGTCACTTCCATCGGAGAAGGGGTCACGAAACTGATAGCTGCACCCGCCTTATGCATGAGATCCAAAACCTTATTGACTCCCACAAAATACCTGACCTAGAAAGAGAACAACCCAACGCACACAGAAATCCCCTACCCAATTACATGATCAACTCTGGCCTACCCGAAACCCTTGTCCTTCAAAATCTCAACCACTCAGCTTCATTCATAGGAATAAGGAATGACAAACGATGGAGAACCATAGGCCAATGAAGAAGGCAATGCTGCGAATGATGAAGTTATTCCTCCTAGTTTATTTGATCCTGCATTTTTAATAAAGACATTGATTTTGTCTCTTTGTTCGAACCTTTTCTTAATGATAATAAAGACGTTTGTTTTGCTTACTTGCCTGAATCTCTTCCTTCCAACCGGCAACATGAGTATATTTGAGAAAAGCATTCAACCTTGGTACTATGAAATTCAGTGATGTTTAGAACACGGGGAATTCCCGAAAGCAGCAAGCAGAAAAGATATTGCAGGCACTGCATTTTTGCATATTAGTCCCTATGATGAGTCTCATTTGGAGGCACTACCTTTTAAGTCACGGAAGTCACGAGAAACGGATGTCGGAAGGGGAAATTCAGAATAAACAAGGTTCACTGTTTTCGTTCGTGCTGCGTTCGTTAATTCGTTCGAACTCCAAACAGATTGCGGGCGTTCGTGCCGCGTTAGAGGAGGCGTTCGAATGTTGCCGGTAATTCTGGTTTTGCTGCTAGCCTCACATTAAGCCCAATTCGCCCAAACCTTGGCCCACACGCCCAAGCCCACTTAAAACACATATTTAACACATGGTGAAATCAAAACAAATCTAAAAATCACATACCAAATTAAAAAGATGTCATGCCTTATTAAAATCAATCAACCAATTATATTCCCAATCAAATATGTATTATTCCTAACTTAAAATATTGTATTCCTAAACCAAGCTAATCAAATATTTGACTTCCTAATCTAATAAGACATCTACCAATTTAAAATAGTTGACTTCCTAATTCAATAAGATATCCACCAATTTAGATTAGTTGACTTCCTAATTTAAAATATTTTGTCCCCCCTCAATCTTGTATATACCATTTCTATCTCTCCTAATTTGGAAACAAAATCTCTACCTTGTGAGACAAGGGCAAACCCTACCCCTCTTCTATATAAACATGCACTAACCTAGCCACCTCCTCTCTCGACTCTCTCTAATACACGCCCAAGACATCAACATATTCCCTCATTCACACGCAAATCACAAGACCTTAACCCTAGAAGATATCAACCTCTCGGCCAAAGCAAAATCTTCTCTTCATCTCTCATTCTCTTGGCCGTGAACACAACCCCTAGCCTCCTCTCAATTGCCGAGTTTCAACATCCATCACCATCACCAAATAACATCTAAAACATCATCACAACTCACGCAAATCTCAACCAGAACAGAAGCAACATCAACGCATAAAAAAACAACCAGAACAGCACCCTTACACATCCAAAACTGACTCGCAAAGATAGCAGCCATCTGCCCAAGTTTTGTCCATCAAACAGCCCCCAAAATACCCCAAACCAGTGAGCAAAAATGCATATCTAACCCTTAAAAATCACCGACAAACCTGCACAAACAGTCTTAAAAAAACACCCAAAACAGTCCACTAAAACAGAAGAATAGGACCTGAAACAGTGAGCTGAAACGGTGAGCAGAAATACAGTGAAAACAGCAGCAAAACGCAGACCGGACAACGAGAAAAACAGTAAAACAGTGAGCTAAGACGCTAGACCAGTGAACCGGAAGAGTTGCAGAGCATCC
Organism: Zanthoxylum bungeanum; assembly: GCA_019454045.1. Lineage (NCBI taxonomy): Eukaryota > Viridiplantae > Streptophyta > Magnoliopsida > Sapindales > Rutaceae > Zanthoxylum > Zanthoxylum bungeanum. The sequence continues at coordinate 31,902 of SKCR01053391.1, read as the reverse complement.
ACCCTTCCGACGATCGTGTACCGTACATCCGAGAGGTGATTTAAAAGGTTAGACCTGAGGGCACTTTTTTTCATTAGTTTATATTCGTTTTTCTTATTATTGAATTCTATTCGCATGAGAGTCGTTTGTGGATGCATGTTGTGGCTTGAATGAAATGGAAGAGTGTCGTCTCTTGTGGTATATAGGATGGAAACCCAAATGTAAATTCCGTAGCCGATTCCGAATGGACGGTAGTGCGGTCTGTACTTGGGATACAACTCCACGTACCACTTGAGTAAACAGCACCTTCTCTTGTTTTGTGTTGCTTTGGTTTATTTATTTCTCGTCACTTGAATTCTGTATGTTGCTTATTCCTGCATGATCCGATCGAGCGCATGGGCTTAGTAAGTGGAATGAAAGATCCCCTATGGGGAGGGGTTAAAGCCCTTTACCACGATGCTTCGCCGCGCCGGTTGATGTGTGTCCGGTTGAATGCAAGATACGTTCAATCGGACATGCTTAGTTTGATATGATTGTCTTTTGTTTTTATGCATGGTTCAATCAAGCGCATGGGCTTAGTAAGTGGAATGAAAGATCCCCTATGGGGAGGGGTTAAGCCCTTTACCACGATGCTTCGCCGCACCGGTTGATGTGTGTCCGGTTGAATGCAAGATACGTTCAATCGGGCATGCTTAGTTTGATATGATTGTCTTTATGTTTTTATGCATGGTTCAATCAAGCGCATGGGCTTAGTAAGTGGAATGAAAGATCCCATATGGGGAGGGGTTAAAGCCCTTTACCACAATGCTTTGCCACGCCGATTGATGTGTGTCCGGTTGAATGCAAGATACGCTCAATCGGGCATACTTAGTTTGATATGATTGTCTTTATGTTTGTATGCATGATGCGATCGGGCGCATGGGCTTAGTAAGTGCGATGAGAGGTCCTCTAATTGAAGAGGTTAAAATCCTTTACTATGATGCTTCGCCGCGCCTCGCATTGTACTATTTGTCATTTATGTATTGCGTCCCATTTCATGCATCAGGTCTGTTCCCGTTCGAACGCGTTTACGAATGCAACCCGAACGCGCATGTATTTTGCCTTATCATGCATCAGGTCTTATTTCTGTTCGAACGCGTTCACAAACGCCATTCGAACGTGAGCATTCTGTTTCATTTTCGTTCGAACGCGTTCACAAACGCCACACGAACGTGAGTATTCTGTTTCATTTCCGTTCGAACGCGTTCACAAACGCCATACGAACGTGAGCATTCTGTTTCATTTCCGTTCGAACGCGTTTACGAACGCTACTCGAACGTGAACCTTCTGTTTACCGTTCGAACGCGTATACGAACGCTGCACGAACGCACATGGTAAACAGATCCTCTTGTATTACATTACGACATGTCAATCTTAGCATATAGTTACCCCTTTTTTTACGTTATGCATTTGTATTATCTCTCTAGTTGTCTATTTCGGTTATGCGCTTAAATATCTTTTCTTAATATGCATGCTAGTAAGAATGCTATTTGTTTGCGCTTCTGTGTCCACCAATGCGTTCATTAACTTATATGCTTGCCGTATGATAATCCTTATGTATGTAAATTGAGACGTAGATTACATGCAAATAGGCTGTATGCAAATTCGAATATGTGTTACATATAAATTTAGATGAACTTGTTGATGTATGTATGTGAATGTAGAAGCATGATATTCTTAGAAATAAGTGTTACTTAAGCCTGATTAAATTATTATATAAATCCTTTCATTACAAGTGGCATAAGTAAGGGACCATTCCGAACCCAACGGTTTGAGGTCTTCCCTTGCGAGGGGTGAGTGCGGCCTTAAATCTCATTTTCCCGGTTCACACCGGGTGGCTACTCTATTACTCTCCGGTTTAGTCCCCCGTGGCTACTCCGTACTCCCGACCGGGCCGCGAGCCCGGGACAGCATGCGTCGCCCAGTTCCTGTGTTCCCACAGATATGATGATCATTCAGAAATTGGGAAATGGGGCAGTGAGACTATCAGACTTAGAAGGGAATGAGTTCACCGAGCCGGTTAAAGTGGAAAGGTTGAAGCGGTACTTTGCCTGAGGAAGAATTGGCGGAAGACCTAACCCAATGGGATAGGAAACTCCTTCATGCATGCATGCATACACGTAACATACTTTGCATTCTTTTGTGTTTGTTTTGCTTTGTATTCACAGGTTTTGAAGCAGAAAGAGAGAAAACGGCAAAGACAAACCAATAAGGAACAGCGACATCACTGTATCAGTCTGGGGGCGAGGCCCATATCAGTATCAGTCTGGGGCCGAGGCCCATATTAGTATCGGTCTGGGGGGCAAGGGCCACATCAGTTCAGCATCAGTTTCTGCCGGGACGACATTCTGGGGGCGATGCCTACGTCAGTTCAGCATCAGTTTATGCCGGGTATGGCATTCTGGGGGCGAGGCCTATATCAGTTCAGTATTAATCTTGGCGGGTATGGCACTCTGGGGGCGGGGCCCACATCATTATCAGTAACGATTCAGAAATGGACCACTCTCATATCAGTAATGGTTCAGAAATGGACCACTCTCTTATCAGCGACGGTTCGGAAATGAACCACTCTCATATTAGTAATGGTTCGGAAATGGACCACTCTCTTAGCAGCAACGGTTCGGAAATGGACCACTCTCATATCAGTAATGGTTCGGAAATGGACTATCTCTCATCAGCAACGGTTCGGAAATGGACTATCTCTCATCAGCAACGGTTCGAAAATGGACCTCTCTCATATCAGTAACGGTTCAGAAATGGACCACTCTCATATCAGTATTGGTTCGGAAATGGACTATCTCTCATCAGCAACGGTTCGAAAATGGACCACTCTTATATCAGTAACGGTTCGGAAATGGACCACTCTCATATCAGTATTGGTTCGGAAATGGACTATCTCTCCTCAGCAATGGACCACTCTCATATCAGACATGGTTCGGAAATGGACTATCTCTCATCAGCAACGGTTCGGAAATGAACCATCATCTCATCACTTGCCAAAAATGGCACTCTGAAAATGGAGCAACGGTTCGGAAATGGACCATTATCACATCTCGCCGAAAATGGCACTCCGAAAATGGTGCCACGGTTCGAAATGGACCATCATCTCATCTCGCCGAAAATGGCACTCCGAAAATGGAGCATGATTCGAAAATGGACCATTATCACATCTCGCCGAAAATGGCACTCCGAAAATGGAGCACGGTTCGAAATGGACCATTATCTCATCTCGCCGAAAATGGCACTCCGAAAATGGAGCACGATTCGAAAATGGACCATTATCTCATTAGTCACCGAAAATGGCACTCCAAAAATGGAGCACAATTCGAAAATGGATAGACATCACTTCAGCAACGCCTCGGAAATGGGGTTTAGCATACCGAAAATGGTAAAACCAGATCAACTCAACTCAACACAGTAGGCAAACCAGGAGACAGCTGGCGACCCAGGTAAGTGAAAATACATTGCATGTACTTTGATAGGATTGTCACTGTCACACACTGCACAAGTCCCATCAAAGTGGGGGCGACTGTAGGCATTGTATTCTTGCATGTGAAACCCGATGATGAGTCTCAGTTGGAGGCACTACCTTTTAAGTCACAGAAGCCGCGGGAAATGGATGTCGGAAGGGAGGAGTCAATAATTGACTCATAATCGGATTAAGTTCGCTGGTTTAGCTTCGGGTTACTTGTTGGCTGTCATTTTTAAAAAAATTATTCCCGGCCTAAAACACTCACAAATCACCTAAGCTCGGCCCAAAATCCCCGTAAGCCCCTTAACCTTGACCTAAAACCCCCGCAAGCCCACACACCTAGCCCATACAAACCAAACCCACAAACCAAAGACCCTACACGCCCAACCAAGGCCCACACGCCCATTCACCCTAATACACACCCAAATAAATCAAATTAATTAAATTAAGTATTAACTAAATGAAATATTAATTAAATTAAATAAATAAAGAATTAAATCATTTACCAAGTAAATAAAACATAAAAAAATCATGCCTAACTTAGATAAATCAAATATATTACATACTAAATTAAAAGAAATATAATGCCTAATCCTAACCAATCACATATATTGACTTCCTAATCTAAACCAAATTTGTCCTCCCCTCAATCTTTGACTTTCCTTGCTCAACACAAAATCAAATCCCTTCCTTGTGAGACAAGGTGAAGCCCTAGCCATTCTCTATATAAACAACCACTAACCAAGACATGCACTCCCCTCGCTCTCTCACACGGCAAAACCCAACAAATTGAAACCCTAAAAGACAACTCTCATTCACGACCAAAGAACAAACTAAGAACAAAAGCCCTTCACGCATTCACAAAGCTGAACCTGCACCCATTCCATTCACGCCACCTTACACGTCCCTCACCTAGCTCATCACTCACGTAAGCAATCAAGCCCCCTGCCTCAACACATACGCTCAGCCACGCCACAGCCACACGTCCAGCCCTTCAAATGCCAACATAGCCCCTTTTCAACTTCACCGACTCACGCCTAGCCTTCAACCTAGCTAACACCTGCACGTCACTCCCTCAAAGACTCACGTACACATGCCCCAAAACACATGCCATTCATCAGCCCTCCACTAAAACCCTCACGCCTAGCAGCCCCTGCCCCTTATCCCACACACAGCCATCACGCTCACGTATCATCCACGCTCAAAACCAGTCCAAACTGCCGCATAAGCACAGCCCCCATTGTTGTACATCACACTGCATCACACACCCAAAAACAGCTGCACAACAACTGAAAAACTGCACTGAAAAACAGTCCAGAAACTGCCCAAAACAGTCCCAAAATCGAGCCAAAATAGTAGCCTAAAACACCAAAAACAGTGACCAAAATACGGAAACAATACGGCAGCGAAACCGCGAGGAAACAGCAGCAAAATGGAGGCCAAAATAGTAGCTTGGGCAGCGAAACAGCAAGGTAAAATGCAAACCAGTGAACCAGAAAAGTTGCGGTGTGATAGCCCTTCCGACGGCCCTGAAACGCGAGTCCGAAAGTCGACATTAAAGGTTAGACCTGAGGGTATTTTTCACATTCGTTTTCTGTTTTATTTTCATTATTTATTGAGTATTGTTCGCATGATTGTTATGTGGAAATGCATGTTGTGGCCCTTGAGTAGATAAATATGCATGTATTATGAAATATTGTATGTTGTGGTTTTGGAATAAAATGAAAGATGTGTCAACTCTCGCGGTATATCGGATGGAAACCCGGACATAAATTTCATAGCCGATTCCGAATGAACGGTAGTATGATCTGTACTCGGGATACAACTCTACTTACCCCTTGAGTAAACAGCACCTTATTTTGTTTCATGTTGCTTTGATTTATTTATTTGTCGTCATTTGAATTCCACATGTTACTTGTTTATGAATGATGCGATCGAGCGCATGGGCTTAGTAAGTCAGATTAAAGGCCCCCTATTTGGAGGGGTTAAAATCCTTTACCACGATGCTTTGCCGCGCTGGTTGATGTGTGTTCGGTTGGATGTAAGATATGTTCAATCGGGCATACTAAGTTTGATATGATTGTCTTTATTTTTGTATGCATGATGCGATCGAGCGCATGGGCTTAGTAAGTCGGATTAAAGGTCCCTTATTTAGAGGGGTTAAAATCCTTTACCACGATGCTTTGCCGCGCCGGTTGATGTGTGTTCGGTTGGATGTAAGATATGTTCAATCGGGCATACTAAGTTTGATATGATTGTCTTTATTTTTGTATGCATGATGCGATCGAGCGCATGGGCTTAGTAAGTCGGATTAAAGGTCCCCTATTTGGAGGGGTTAAATCCTTTTACCACGATGCTTTGCCGCGCCGATTGATGTGTGTTCGGTTGGATGTAAGATATGTTCAATCGGGCATACTAAGTTTGATATGATTGTCTTTATTTTTGTATGCATGATGCGATCGAGCGCATGGGCTTAGTAAGTCGGATTAAAGGTCCCCTATTTGGAGGGGTTAAAATCCTTTTCCACGATGCTTTGCCGCGCCGGTTGATGTGTGTTCGGTTGGATGTAAGATATGTTCAATCGGGCATACTAAGTTTGATATGATTGTCTTTATTTTTGTATGCATGATGCGATCGAGCGCATGGGCTTAGTAAGTCGGATTAAAGGTCCCTTATTTAGAGGGGTTAAAATCCTTTACCACGATGCTTTGTCGCGCCGGTTGATGTGTGTTCGGTTGGATGTAAGATATGTTCAATCGGGCATACTAAGTTTGATATGATTGTCTTTATTTTTGTATGCATGATGCGATCGAGCGCATGGGCTTAGTAAGTCGGATTAAAGGTCCCCTATTTGGAGGGGTTAAATCCTTTTACCACGATGCTTTGCCGCGCCGATTGATGTGTGTTCGGTTGGATGTAAGATATGTTCAATCGGGCATACTAAGTTTGATATGATTGTCTTTATTTTTGTATGCATGATGCGATCGAGCGCATGGGCTTAGTAAGTCGGATTAAAGGTCCCCTATTTGGAGGGGTTAAAATCCTTTTCCACGATGCTTTGCCGCGCCGGTTGATGTGTGTTCGGTTGGATGTAAGATATGTTCAATCGGGCATACTAAGTTTGATATGATTGTCTTTATTTTTGTATGCATGATGCGATCGAGCGCATGGGCTTAATAAGTCGGATTAAAGGTCCCCTATTTGGAGGGGTTAAAATCCTTTACCACGATGCTTTGCCGCGTCGGTTGATATATAATCAGTCGAATGTAAGATGTATTCAATCGGGTATACAAAATTTCATATAGTTATCTTTATTTTTGTATGCATTGTAACGAAAGGCGCATGTGCTTATTGTGTTGGATTAAAAGGTTCTCCATTTGGGGGAAGAAAAGCCTAAAAGGCTACCTTTACCACGATATTTGCCGTGTCTTTCATCTATTGATTGCATCATCTATCCCTGTCTTGGCTTAACGTATTACAATTCATATATCCATGTTATGATAGCATTTGAGTATCATTTCTTGAGGTATATCGGATGGAAACCCATACATAAATTCCGTAGCCGATTCCGAATGGACGGTAGTGCGGTCTGTACTTGGGATATAATTCCACGTACCACTTGGAAAAGTGCTCACATGTGTCCTTGTGTGCATATTAGTTATCTTCTTTTGCACCACGTCATAGCATGCTCACTTTAATGCCTAATTGCATCCTTAAGTGTCTTTTTGCATTATGTACTTAGTTGACTCTTTTATTTTGGCATGGACATGTAATGGCTATTTGTTTATGATATGTCTATGAAATCACATGTTCGCCATTATTGATTCGCCTTTATGTGTGCTTGTGTGGTTAGTGTGTGCTTGTGTTTCCATGAATACAATATGCCAATGAAGTTGTATGTTCGTTGCTACTTTGATGTACTTTCAAGCATGCAATCTTAGATGAGAAATATATGCAAATTTAGGTGTAAGTTTTATTTTTTTGCATGTGAATTTAAAAGCATGATACTCTTGAAAATAAGTGTTACTTAAGCTTGATTAAATTATTACACGAATCCTTTCATTACAAGTGACATAAGTAAGGGACCATTCCGAACCCAAGGGTTTGAGGTCTTCCCTTGCGAGGGGTGAGTGCGGCCTTAAATCTCATTTTCCCGGTTCACACCGGGTGGCGACTCCATTATTCTCCGGTTTAGTCCCCCGCGGGCTACTCCGTACTCCCAACTAGGTCTTGAGCCTAGGACAACATGCGTCGTCCAGTTTCTGTGTCCCACACCTGTGTTAGTGAATCTTGACCAGGAACTATATTTGATAATATACATTTAGCAGTGACACTTCCCAATGTCAATTACAAACTAGCTTTGTAACTGTGTACTGCATTATATATTATCGAACCTTTGCCTAATATATACATATCACTAAACAACATTTAGTTTCAATCTAATCGTAATCAGATCGAATACGTATATAAAAACAAGAGGTGCAACCATAAATAAGTAGTATTATGGAAAAATGGATTGTTCATATTCATGAATCAGACATAAATACGGTCCGGATTGGCGCTCTAAGCACCAACCCCAAAAATTTCTCCCACTTGCTCTTGTGCCAATCCACGGTATCATATATACATCTCAATGTGTATCGTATACACATAGCCCTCAAAAGCTCACCTAACACTTAAGAGGTAGGAAACAAGAAGTAAGTCCGCTATAACAAATTGAGTTTGTCAAACAAACTCCATCGTTTCCCATAGTCAGCATCATTCATATTTTGTAGAATCTAAATTATACATTAATATGACTCTGATGCTACATCAGTATTGTGCTACAACTACTGAGTTGTCCAAGAATTTAGGGATCAAATCTAAAATACTATGAAGACAACCGCAAACACAACAACAATATAAAACTTCTAATTTATAAGGTCACTATGCAACTTCATAAGTCAATACCTCATAAGTTGCATCTAATTCCACTAAATAGTAGAATCCTTCGTGACACTCCCACTGCATCTTTTGTGACTCCTTATGACGTAGATTGTCTAACGTCATAATTAGTCTCAAAACTAATATGACCATATTGGTTGCAGACTGTATTCTCCATGAATTAGAAACTCGTTCTTAATATCTCAAAGATCACAAAGAACGTGTTTTAAGATCCATCCTATGGTCTATAGGATATCAAAATAACTCGTAACAATTACGATTAAATCGATATCTACAATCACACATTATAAAGTATTTATTATGTCATCATCAAATGATACATAAGATTGATTAGACATTCTAATCAATATCTCTTTCGAAAAAGGAATCATCCGTCACGAAAGATGAATACTTTATATAAGACACACAATAACTGTCAAACAGTTATACTAACTGTCATACAGATAGCCTATTTATGTCCTTTATTAGATCATATCTAATGTACGAATAATAGGAGTATCTCACAAGTCTCTTAGTTTTATATCTTATATAAAACTTTATATTAAATATAATAGAGACTACTTCCACTGCTTTCACAGAGTAAAGAAGACTTAGGTAAACCTTTTACCTTACTAACATCTTATTATTACTATATAATGATAATGTTGTTAGAAAATATAACACTAGAAAGTAATTTGTACGCTCCCACTAACCCTTTAATCACATATGTATCTCTATACTTTGACAAGATGAGACAATCTGACTAATGTCAAAAATAGAGAACACGGATTTCCGGAAGACTTACCCGAGTCTACAATAGGCTCTATAAGCTAGCACACTAAACTGCGATCTCAGCAGAACACAAACTCTAGGGCCATTCCAGAATGAACTTTTCAAACAAAGAAATCACAACTGATATCTTATCTGAATAAGTCATTCAAAACGCCACTTTGCATTCTTTAGCTAAAATGTACAGTTCAATATCAACATTAACATTAACCAATATATCTTTAATTGTTCAATTAGTGTGACTAGAGATAAGATTTCTCAGAATCTACAATAGATTGCTGAGTTTAACTTTTCTCACTGTCATACTGTAAGGTCAAACCTTTGATAAGCTCACACTGCTTTCGCTGCGCAAACAATTAGCATATATCATGAACTAATTCATAATGAAAGCTTAATCAAGTTCAAAACTTGATCGTAGTAAGCTATGAACAATCTTAGATCTATGGTTCAATGGTGAACTTCCAGAATCGATATCAAATATCGCTTCCATTATAAGTTATAGGATAATTTTTCTTCGGTAAGAAAACAACAGAATCATTAAGTATCAAATACTCGTAAATGATTATGATATCCTATTAAACTTATATAAGATGTATAAGGGTTGTTTTATCTTATTAATTACGTAGTTCCATTTATAGTTTATCATTCTCACAATTGACTTCAATAAGTCAAGTCTTTTCTACAATATTAACATCAGATGTTACACACCAAGTAATAAAACATTTTATTACTTAGGATCGTAGAAAAGATATTTTATATCAAATAGAATATAATCTATAAAATAGAATAAATGATAAATTTTTACTTATACTCCCGAGGTGTAAGTAATTTCCATTATATAACTATTATATAAAAGATATTCAAATCTTAAACTTTTCAAGATTCGAATTTTCTACCTATCATATCATATATGCAACTGTAGAAAATAATGGAACATTAATTAAAGAGATGGATTAGTGTTACTGGAGCATAACCCCAAGAGTATTGAAACTAATTCGGTAACATTCAATATCAAACGAATCAAATCATATAAGATTCAATTACTCCACTGACCAATTCCATCAAGATGGAATCGTGGAAGAATAATATTGAATAAGAATCATTTTCATTGAATAACCTTAGAACTAATTGCTTTAAATTCATACTTTGATCGTATCAAAAATCTTTGAACAGTTCAAAGACATGTAATGAATTTTGAGGATAGAGTTCTCTAAAAACTTTAGATTGAATATATTTGAACAAGTCAAAAATGTTCAATCTACGTTTCATCAGAACAGATTGAAAGTTCTTGATCATTTCAAGACGTTCAATATGTGTTCTTTCAGAAACACGTAACTAAGTTATGACAATTCATAAACTAAGTTACGAAGTAAAGAAAACTATCTTAAGCAATTACAATTTATTAAACTACATACATCTAATGTATCAGTTAAATAAATATGGTGGTCCAATGACAATCATTGGTTAAACGAGATCTTAATCACCTTCCCGAATACAATATTCATTAAATGGATAAGGATATGTGGTGTGATCTCGTATCAAACCATCCTTTACCATACGGAATAAGCATCTAATGCTTAAGTGATTAAACTCATAAAGCACCGTTCTAAATTATTTACTTTACCGAATAATTTTTCTTAATGTTTATCTCTACGTCAATGACACTACTAGTTATATTTAAAATATATATAACAATTGTTTATAAAGAACAAGTAACTATCCAATAGTCGCAAGTTTCGATATCAAATATCAAAACAATCGTTAACTAATATTTTAAATAACTAGACGGGAGATCTGGTATCCAATACCTATAGTTGTAGTATTGTGAAAATCGATATTTTCTATACACAACTATACGCATCTCTTTTCTATAGCTTTACTATTTGCATTCAACTATTCACAACAATTGCAAATAATTGATTAGCAAATTGTGTCAGACACATTGCCTCTAAAGGTCATTAAAGCTAAGAAACATCATTACTAGATAAACAAATACCTAATGAGGCTTTCTTAATGCCAGTCAAGAATCTCGAGACATGAACTAATTCAAGTCAATTCTTACTGCATAAGAAACTATTCTCTAAAGTATTATATCCTAAAAGGGATATCTATCTAGATTATCTATCATGACTTAGAAACTAAGTCATTAACCATCTTGATTTTTGAAGAAAATCGGAACAACAGTTCCCGATGGTTTAGACCAATCTAATAATATCCTAGTCTATAGTATCTAGAACCTATTCTAGAATAACTGCAACCAAGAGTCAAGTCAGATAACATATCAAAATATGTGTGCAGTAAATTAAAAGTTTAATTCTATCTAATATAGATTAAGGAAAACAAACATGTGGCAATTTCCATAATAATACACACTGCCTAAGTTAAGGAATTTTTAAACTTAGCAGTGCCTCCCACTATTTTACGTAATACCGTAATCCCCAACGGAAAAACGAGAATTCAATAATTAAATCGAATTCCATAATGGGAAGTGGACCCCATGAATATATTTCGACTCACAGCAGAGGCACGGTCTCGCCTACGTATATTCACAGGTAGACAACTCATTGTCAATCACTCACTAGTGACTCCTGGGTTTCCGGTCCTGGTCGTTTCTCGTTGTCGCTGCTAAGGCAGGCCCACAAGGAGACGTACCAAGGTTAAACTCGTCAATGATAAACTCAAGTTACTTGCGTAACCCTGACAGCTAGGGCACGTTCAGGATTCCGCTTTCGCTTGAATTTATCTAGTATCTTATATACATCCGGCATAAATAAATCTCTATCGGCTACACCCTCACAGCAGAGGCACGGTCTTCGATGTAGTCACGGAAAAATATTTATAAACCGTATTGACAAGGCGAACCAAGTATTCCAAATACAGTTACTTTAAAACCTTATTAAGCGGGGATATTCCATAAAAGATTCTTTTAATTTATTTAATCAAATTAAATAAATATATGCATGCAACAAGTAAAGAAAAGAACAAACATTAGATTTTAAAGGCTAATCATATCGGGGTGTCCAGAATCAGACTCGCTCTGATACCATTTTGTTGGGGTTTTAAGGGGGAATATCGGTAACGCAGCGGAATCGCGGAAAATCAAAATTTTCCGATTTCAAAATTTTTCTCGGATCAATTAAATAAACTTATTTATTTAATTATCCAATTATCAAATTCTGAAAAATTACACAAGAGATCAAATTTCTTGGTAATTACCGAATTGCCCCAAAACTTTGTAAATTGATCATTTTAGTCCAAAAGTTGTCAAATACAATTTTGGATGATTCTAAATCATTTCTAAAATGTTTTTCAACACATCTAATGCATCAAAATCAGATTTCACACAAATCCCCAATTTTTGAGCAATTGCCGTGAGCACCCCAAAATTTCCAATTAATTGCAATTTGGTCCCTTTTGTTCAAAACATGCCAAGATCAAATCCAATCAACCTAAAATTTTACATGCATCATATTCATACCATAATACATCACATATATGAAAATCCCCCAAATTTGGAGTGGGTTAAGAACCCTAATTTTTAATTTCATCAAATTGTCCAATTTCACCAAATTTACAAAATCCAACACTTTAATCCATTCAATACTTCACCAATCAAGCCTCACCACTTTGAAACAACTCTAGAACAATTCTAGGTCACCAAGGAGTGGCTTACTAACTCTAGAATGGCAACTTTGATTTTCAAAAAATCAAAAGAGAGCTTATGAAACCATTTCAAGCTCACTTTGAAACTAAACATGCATACATCTTTCTCCAAGTTCATAACCAATTAAAACATAAAATATAAGTGAAGAGAAAACATCAAAGCAACACAAGATGAAGCTAAGGATGTTAGAAACATTTTCTATGTTGAAAGCTTTAAAGAAAAACTTACAAAAACATGATTTTTCCAAGCTTTCTTCTTTAGCCTCCAAGCCTTTTCTCTCAACTCTTTTATGTTTATTTGGTAACTTATGAACTCCTAAAACCCTAAAAGTGAAACAAAACATATATACCCTCCAAAATTTCCTTGGCCGAAATTTAGGGTGTATATAAAATATCTAGATATTTTTTGTTTCAATTAAAGTTACTTTAATCAACTTGCAAATTTTATCATTACACATTTAATGAAAATTCATAAGTCAACAAAAGCAACTCAAAAATATAACACTTATATTTAAATTAGGGTGTTGGCCGAATTTAGTTAAAAGAAAGGAATTGATATTTCAATTTAAACAATTTAAAACAAATATCTTAAGAAGTCAAAACCATTTTGACAACATTTTCTTTAAGTATAAAGTCAACAATTTACACTTATAATCATTTCCTAACTTTATCATTTGGTGAGATATTTATATTTTAATTATATTAATCATTTAACAATTAAATAATTAATTAAATACAAATATCTCAAATATATGTATTATATTTACTTTAAATATCTCAAATACATATATTAATGATATATGTCAAATACCTTTATTTGACAATTTATTAATGTGTATTTAATAATATCATATATTAAATACAAATACACATTAATTAGGAAATGACGGTTCGGCCCGTTTGCATGCATCTTTCGTTTAACGTTTAAACGATTATATAATCACCATTATTCATAAAAGTTGCCCTATTGCTCTACGAGTATATTTCATTAGTGAGACTCTCTGGTATATCCGTCACAAAATCCAATTTCGTGTCCATAATTTACCCACCCGTAAATTATGACGACCACGGATAAACTAGCTGAATCATACAGGTCGAGGTCATTGCATACGTATAATCTCTCCGTCACAGGTATCCGATAATCCAGAGATATAGATGTAAACGTCAAATCTCTATAGGTATTATCCCGTCGACGTTTCTATTAGCAATCTCTAAATAACAATTCGGAACTTACTTCCGAAGTTACTGTGGCCACAGATTTAACAGACTGCTAATCATATATGGACTACCTATGCTCTGTACACAGAACTGACGGATCCTATCTTGATACACACAGGATATCCTGAGGATCGGTCCACACCCAACGAACAGGCGGAGGTCTGATCTAAATAGATCGGTGACGTGACTGCCATCTAAGTGTGAGGATGTCTCATACATCCACAGTGGTATCTCAAGTCGAATGACCACTATGCTACTCAACCCGAGAAGATTCTTATTGACGTTGGTGTACCATCCATTAAGAATCTTCGGTGAGTCGTTCAATGTTTATCCACTATAAACACCTACACGTCTATACGAGTCTCCCTAGACTCATGGTTCATTGGGATAAACCATCGGACCAAGTCTCGATATACGACATGTACTGGTCTCAACAGATTTGACTAACCGACCCGTGTTAGTGAATCTTGACCATGAACTATATTTGATAATATACATTTAGCAGTGACACTTCCCAATGTCAATTACAAACTAGCTTTGTAACTGTGTACTGCATTATATATTATCGGGCATTTGTCTAATATATACATATCACTAAACAATATTTAGTTTCAATCTAATCATAATCAGATCGAATACGTATATAAAACAAGAGGTGCAACCATAAATTAGTAATATTATGGAAAAAGGGATTGTTCATATTCATGAATCAGACATAAATACGGTCCGGATTGGCGCTCTGAGCACCAACCCAAACAGTCGCAGGGGAATTATCCCTCCCTACGCTATGCAAACCTAGAGGTACCGTAGTACCACAACCATTCACTATCCATACATGTTATGATTACCTTGGGGCACCAAATGCCACGCCGACTCGCTCGCCGAACTTGTTATGGATGTAAGGGTTTTATTAGGGCAGCGCAGCGGAAGAATCACGGTTCGGGCGAAATCATAGTTTAAAATTTTTAAAATTATGAATAAATTATTCAATATCCAATATTAGTAATTCATTCATATTTCACCTAAACATATTTATTCGATATCATATAACGATATAATATATAGAAACATTACGAAACTTTTACGGAAACATTTTTCGGCAAAATAGCATAAAACGTGTTTCCGGCCTAACCGACTGACCAGTGCACATGGGACTGCCCAGGTCAGCCCCCAAAATATTTGGACAGTTCCTGGGCTGCCCGAATAGTGATCAGTTCACTGTTTGGGCAGCCATTATCCGGTAACGCCGTTTTTCGCTGTTTTCGTGTATTTTCACTCCGAATTAATTTCCAATAATTATTTTTCGTGGACAATTAAAATAAACTTATTTATTTTAATTACTCCATACATAAAATCTAAAATTTTAAACCAAGAAATCAAATTTATTATAATTACCGAATTGACCCTATTAACTTTGCATCTTGATCATTTTGATCCCCAAATTCTCAAATACATATTTAAGTGATTTCAAATCAATCCCAAAATAATTTATACATGTCTAATACATGAAAATACAAATTGCAACACAAAATCCAAATTTTTGTCAAATTGCCGAGAAGCCCCAAAATTTTCCAGGTTTTGCATTTTAGTCATTTCTTGTTCAAAACAAGTTAAAATCAAATCCAATCAATCTCAAAATTAATATGCATCATATATACATCATAATACACCACATATATGAAAAGCCCCAAATTTAGAAAGGGTTATGAACCCTAATTTTATAATTTCTTCAAATTGACAAAATACCCCAAATTAAACAAATTCAATACTTTAATCCAATCTTTACCACATAGTTTCACCATCATGAAACAACTCAAGAAAAATTCTAGATCATAAATGAGTGGCCTTAAAAATCTAGAATGGCAACATGATTACTATTTAATCAAAAGAATGTTTAATAACCATTTATAAGCATACTTAGTTCATACACATGTAACATCTTTCCAACAAGTTTAATCAATTAATTTACATAATTAAAGAGTAGAGAAAATTCTAAGCAACTCATGTTGAAGCTTAGAAACATGGAAATAATTTTCAAGTTGAAGGAAATGAGAAAATACTTATAAAAACACCTTTTTCCTTAAGCTTTTCTTTTCTCCTTCAAGGTTTTCTCTCAAACTTTACTTAGTAAAAAGATTTGTAACTTGTGTTCTCAAAAACCAAATGAAAAAAAAAAACCCTTTTATTTTCCACCATTTGATCGAAACTTGCAAAGAAAATATCAAGATATTTTAATTTTTTGTTTCAACAAATTAAATGGTAATAACTTTAAGCTTACTTGTTTTAAATGATAACATTTATCATAAAGTAAACTTTACAAGTGAACCAATAGAATCATGCCATTTCCTAACATTAATCATGACAAAGATATTTATTTTTCAATTAATTAAATTTTTTAACAATTAAAAAATTAAATAATTAAGATATAAACGTCAAATCTCTATAGATATAATCCTATCGATATATCTATTAGCAATCTTCTAAATAAAACTCGGAACTTACTTCCGAAGTATACCACAACCATGGATTTAACAGATTGCTAATAATATAATGAATACCTATGCCCTGTACACAGGACTGACAGATCCTATCTTGATACACATAGGATATCATGAGCATTAGTCCATACCCAACGAACAAGTGGAGGTATGATATTAATAGATCGGTGAAGTGACTGCCATCTAAGTATGAAGGATAACTAATATATCCATAATGGTATCTCAAGTCAAAGAATCACTATGCTACTCAACCCAAGAAGATTCCTATTGACGTTGGTGTACCATCTATTTGGTAATCTTCGGTGAGTCATTCAGTGCTTATCAAATAAACACCTACACGTCTATACGAGTCTCCCGAGACTCATGGTTCAATGGGATAAACCATCGGACCAAGTCCGATATACGACATGTACTAGTCTCAATGAATTTTACTAACCGACCCATGTCAGTAAATCTTGACCAGAAACTTAATTTGATAATATATTTCTAGTAGTGACGCTTCCCAATGTCAATTACAAGCTACGTTGTAATTGCACACTACTTATATATTATCGGGTCTTTGTCTAATATATATATATATATATATATATATATCACTAAACACGATTTAGTTTCAATCTAATGAATTAGATCGAATATATATAATAAAAGACAAGAGGTTCTATCATAATTAAGTAATATTATGGAAAAAGATATTGCTCATATTCATGAATCGGACATAAATACGATCCGAATTGGTGCTCCGAGCACCAACCCTAACAATTTCTCCCACTTGCTCTAGTGCCAATCCACGATATCATATACACATATTAATGTGTATCACATACGCATGGCCCTCAAGAACTCATCTAGCGCTCAAAAGGTAGGCAACAACAAGTAAGCCCGCTATGACATATTGAGTTTGTCAAACAAACCCAATTGTTTCCTTTAGCCATCATCATTCATATTTTTGTAGAAACTAAGTTCTACATCAATATGACTAAGATGCTACATCAATATTGTGCTACTACTACTGAGTTGTCCAAGTATTTGTGGATCAAATCCAAAATACTATGTAGACAACCGCAAGCACAACACCAATATCAAACTTCTAATCTACAAGGTCACTATGCAACTTCATAAGTCGATACTTCATAAGTTGCAACTAACTCCACTCTCATAGTGGAATCATCTGTGACACTCCCACTGTAACTTTTCTGACTCTTTATGATGTAGATTGTCTAACGTCATAATTAGACTCAAAACTAATCTGACCCTAATAGTTGCGAAATTTATTCTACATTAATAAGAAACTCGTCTTAATATCTCAAAGATAATAAAAAATATGTTTCAAGACACATCTTATGGTCTAGAGGGTATCCAAATAATTCGTAACAATTACGATTAAATTGATATCTCTTATCGTACTTAATATAGTATTCATTATGCCATCATCCTATGATGCAGAAGATTGACTAGACATTTTAATCAATTTCTCTTTCGACAAAGGAATGATCCTTTAAGAAAGATGAATATTATATATTATAGATACACTAAATGTCAAACAGTTATACTAACTGTCACACATATAGTCTCATTGTGTCCTATATTAGATCATATCTAATGTATGACTAATAGGAGTATCTCATAAGTCTCTTAGTTTTATATCATATATAAAACTTTATAACAGAGACAACTCACACTGCTTTCACGGAGTAAATAAGACTCAGCTAAAATTTTTACCTCATAAACATCTCATTATTACCTTAATAATGATAATGTCATTATGATGTAAAATACTAGAAAGAAATTTGTACGCTTCCAATAACCTTTCTATCTCATAAGTATTCTCTATGCTTTGATAAAATCAGACAATCTGATTGATATCAAAATTAGAAAACAAAAATTTACAGAAAGCTCTTCTGAGTCTACAATAGGCTCTATAAGCTAATATATCAAATTATAATCTCAGCAGAATACAAACTCTAGGGCCATTCCAGAATGTACTTTCAATCAAAGAAATTACAACTGATCTCTTATCCGAACACCACTTTGGTGCATAAAATAAGCCGTACCTAGGACAGAAATGGACTTACCACGAGTTTCGGAGGAATAAGGTCAGAATGATATATGCTGTTTTGATAACCACATGCATCTCATCCATACACGCTTCATGTTAACCCCTTGTCTTAGCAGCCATCATAGATATCTGTTGGGTTAGAGAAGAAACAAGACTTGTCAAGAAAAAGTTAGCAACCATGGATGCGTCAGGCAGTGAAGATTCACGTATGGATCAATTGGAGACCAACATCACCAAAATTACCGAACAACTACAAGTTTTGACTAATGCCATGGCCAGTCTGACAATACCCCGCACAGTGGGAACATAAAACAATGAGAATGGAAGGCGTGAGGAGCCCCCGAATATGGTGAGTGAAGAAATCTCTATTTTTGATGATGACATGGCTGAGTATGTCGCGAGAAGGATAGCCGGGCCTCACGAAGAGTTACAGAAACTCAAAGAACAAATAGAGTCAGTTACCCGCAAGATGAAGGGAAAATATGAGGATCTATTAGACTGTGATGCGATGAATTTTGAAGAACAGCTGCCATCCCCAGTTTAAGATGCCCGACATGGCCAAGTTCAACGGAAATGGAGATCCAAAGGTCCATCTCCAACAATGTTTTTAGTGATGAGTTCAGTGGGTTTTTCCCAAACGCCAGGTGCATAAGATGTTCACGATGTCACTGGAACGGGCGCCCGTAGTATGGTAGCATGACTTGGAGGAAAAAGTAAGGGATGACTGAAGAGCATTAGCAGAGGCCTTTCTGAACCAATATGTCACGGACCTGGAGATAGACTTGTCGCTTTGTGACCTAGAAATCACCAAACAGAAGCCAGAAGAGACTTTCAAGGATTATGTGGATCTCTAGAGAGGCCAGCTCTTGAAGATGCAGACTCGGCCCTCGGAGAAGGACCAAATTAAGATGATCATTAAGGGCACCAAGCCCTCCATTTATAATAAGCTGAGAAGGATGACCTCTATGCTTAGTGACTTTCGACAGTTAAGAGAAACTGTCATTGATATCGAGGAAGAGGAAGCCGAGAACAGAAAGTTTTATGGCCAGAATAGAAAGTCCATTGGGGGGCCTTCAGATACCAAACCCGCTCATATTGAGGTCGCCGCCATTGGAAACATGTGATTCTCCAATTTTGATAGACCTTGTCAAAGGTGTTTGAAAAGCTGAAGAGGCAAGGACTCCTAAAACCCTTGGCACCCAAACCACTTCCAAACCATGTGCCACACCACCTCGACCTAAACCTATACTGTCACTTCCATCAGAAAAAAGGCCACGAAACTGACAACTGCACCCGCCTTAGGCATGGGATCCAAAACCTCATTAACACCCATAAGATACCCGGCCTATAAACCCAACACACACAGAAACCCTCTACCCAACTACCACTCCGTTCCACCACTCACCTACATGATCAACTCCGACCTGCCCGAAAGATTTTTCCTCCAAGCTCTCAACCACTAAGCTTCATGCATGGAGATATGAGATAACAGCAGTGAAGATGAAACAGAGCAGGGGAGAGATTTCTAAGAAAACTTCTTGAGTAGTGACGAAGAGGAAGATAAATGGGAAGAACAACACTGTAGTTGGAGAATCTGACGCTCGAAGAAAGCAAGAAGACATAAGAAAATAAGACTGCAAATTAGGAAGATGTTTATTTTCCTGACTTATTTAATTGTAATCCTGCATTTATTAATCATAAAGACATTGATTTTGCTTACTTGTTCGAGTCTTTTCCTGTTAGTCTGCATCATAACACGAATGACATGTGCATATTTGACATTAACTCAACAAAGACAAATGCATTTAATCTTGGTACATGTGAAAATCCCAAGGAAATTTCAATTGCAAGTGAGGTTACCTCTGATGAGCAGAAAGAATTTGAGAAAATATTAATAAAATATGTAAAAGTATTCGCCTGGTCCTATGAAGAAATGCCAAGAGTAGACAAGGGTATTGCCCAGCACATGATACCAACTTATCCAAACATAAGGCTAGTAAAACAGAAGCTCCGAAGAATGAGGCCAGAATGGGCCGAAAAGAATAATCAATGACAAGAAGCTTTTGACAAAATCAAAGAATACTTCGTTAAACCGCCGGGAAAACCCTTGGTGTTGTATTTGACCAAAGAACCCGAAGCGCTGGAGGTGATGAGGGTACAAGAAGATGAGACAGAGGTGGAACATGCAGTCCACTACATCATTAAGAAGATGCTTATATATGGAGCCCGCTATCAAGAGGTGAAAAAAAAGGGAAAGGAAGTTAGAGCTTTTCTCGGGAAAATCCAGTATATCAGTCGATTTATTGCCAAGCTAACATTAGTATGTGAGCCCATTGAGGAAGGACCAGCTTGTGGAGTGGAATAGTCAATAAGCTTTTGACAAAATCAAAGAACACTTGAATAAACCGCCCGTCTTGAAACCCCCAAGGCTGGGCAAACCATTGGTGTTGTATTTGGCCATAGAACTCGAAGCGTTAGGGGCGATGATGGTATAGGCAGTGGTACCAGTGGGAATAGAGATCCAGCCAATGCGGGTACTAGCAGAGGCAGAATTTCCTGAGTAGGAATGAGCCTCGTAGAGGTTCAAACAACTAGCATTACTGGATGAGAAAAGGATAAAGGCCTTGTACCACATGCAGCTATACCAGAAAAGGTTGGCCAGGGCGTTCAACAAGAAGGTGTGTCCCACCAAGATCAGAAAAGGTGATCTAGTGCTCAAGCAGTCAAAGCCACTGATAATGGACCCAAGGGGGAAGTTCAGGCCTAATTGAGAAGGGCCCTGTAGGCATTGCATTTTTGCATGTGAAACCCGATGATGAGTCTCATTTGGAGGCACTACCTTTTAAGTCGCGGAAACCGCGGGGAACAGATTTCGGAAGGGAGGAGTCAAGAATTGACTCATAGTCGGATTAAGTTCGCTGGTTTAGCTTCGGGTTACTTGTTGGTGTTCCGTTTTAAAATTTATTCTCGGCCCAAAACCCCGCAAATCACTTAACCTTAGTCCAAGCCCAATCCAAAGAAATAATTAATGTATGTCACAAATTAAAATAATTAAAACATCAAAACACCTAGCCAAGCCCACCCACCTAACCAAGGCCCACACGCCCATAGCCTTTAATACACAACCCCAAATTAAATAATTATTAATTAAATTAAAACATTAACTAAATAAAATAGTAATTAAATAAATAAATAAAATATTTACCAAACATAAAATAAGTATATGCCTAATTTAAACAAATCAAATATAATTATTCCTAACTAAATAAAATTATATACCAATCTAAACTATTGACTTCCTAATCTAACAAATTAAATGCGTAATCAACACCAATTAAAGATATCACCTTCCTAATTTGAATTAACCTTGTCCCCCCTCAATCTTTGACTTTCCTTAAGACCAAATCCTAAATTGAATGCAAGATCCCTTCCTTCTGAGACAAGGACAAACCCTAGCTCTCTTCTATATAAACATGACCTAACCTAGCCACCCCTCCTCTCCAATCTCTCTAGCCCACGCCCACGCCCAAGACCTCTCCACTCTCTCATCTCACACGAAAATCACAAGCAAGAAGCCCTAGAGCCCTCAAGCCTCACAGCCAAGACAAGAAATCAAGACAGAAAATTTTCTCTCCATCTCATCCTCTTTAGCCGTGAACACCAGCCCTTTGCACAGCCCTCCATTGCCGAATTTTAACCACCACTCACAGCCCCAAGTCGCACAAAATACCCTCCAAACACAGCCCCATTCACAGCCCCAAAACAGTCATAGAACACGCCCCCACTGCACAACTGAACTGCCATAGTTTAGCCCACTGACCTGATCGTTTTTGCAGTGATTTAAGTCTATAAAACAGCCCTAAAATCACCTAGAAACCACCCTAAAAACCTCCATAAAGTTTCCCTAAAAAATCACAAAAATCTGCACATTAAGCCTCCCGAAAACGCAAAAAACAGCCCCTTAAAACACAAAACGTGACCTGAAACAGTGAGCATAAAACACCGAGAAAACAGCAGCAAAGTGAAGCAAAAACAGCAAGCAAAACAGCAAAACGGCGAGTTAAGACGTTAAACAAGTGAACCGGAAAAGTTGCGGAGTGATAGCCCTTCCGACGGTTGTAAACGCGAGTCCGGAAGACGACTTAAAAGGTTAGACCTGAGGGTACCTTTCACACTTATTTTTTATTTGATTTTTATTGATTCTTTTAATTGTGTTTTAATTATTTATTGAATATTGTTTGCATGCGATGTGTGTTGTGGCCATTGATTAAAACGGAAAATACGTCGTCTCTCGTGGTATATAGGATGGAAACCCAGACGTAAATTCCGTAGCCGATTCCGAATGGACGGTAGTGCGGTCTGTACTTGGGATACAACTCCACGTACCACTTGAGTAAACGGCGTATATTTCGCTTTATGTTATTTTGATTATTCTCACTTTATTATTCCGTCTTTTAATTTCCGCATGTTATTTATCTATGTTATGATGCGATCGAGCGCATGGGCTTAGTAAGTGGAATGAAAGATCCCCTATGGGGAAGGGTTAAAGCCCTTTACCACGATGCTTTGCCGCCCCGGTTGATGTGTGTTCGGTTGAATGCAAGACACGTTCAATCGGACATATTAAGTTTGATATGATTGTCTTTATTTTTGTATGTATGATGCGATCGAGCGCATGGGCTTAGTGAGTTAGTCCAAAGGTCCTCTATTTGAGAGACGAAGACCCTAAAAGGCCACCTTTGTGACACTACTTCGTCGCGCCGGACGAAGTGTGTTTGGGTTGAATGTACGTTCAATCGGGCATACGAAGTCCTACACTTTTATTGTCTTTATTTCATGTATTGTGATGTGACGCGCATGGGCTTAGTATGTTGGTCTAAAGGTCCTCTCTTTGAGAGACAAAGAGCCCCAAAAGGCCACCTTTACGGCAGTACTTCGCCGCACCCCTTTATTTTGTTGTTTAGTATGACGTCTTCTTACATGACCATGCATCATATCACATTGCGCATGGGCTTAGTATGTTGGTCTAAAGGTCCTCTCTTTGAGAGACAAAGAGCCTAAAAGGCCACCTTTACGACAGTACTTTGTCGCGCCTCTTTTATTTAGTTATTCGCTTCATAACGTCTTTTTGAAAATTCATGCATCATATTGCATTGCGCATGGGCTTATCAAGTGAGATTAAGGGTCCTCCACTTTGAGGGGTGAAAATGCTTGAAAGCTACCTTTGCTACAATGATTTGCCGCGCCCCTTAATCTGTTGTTATGTACGAGAACTCATATATTCATATGTTCATGTATGTGTCATGTCGTTTACTGCATTTTGGAGGTCACTACTATAACCCCGTTCGAACGCGTTCCGAAACGCCGCACGAACACATGTTTTCTGTCTGGTCCCGTTCGAACGCGTTATCAAATGCTATACGGACGCGAACCTTCTGTCTACCGTTCGAACGCGTTTATGAACGCTACACGAACGCGAATACACTGAATTGTGTCATTTTCATCACATGTGCGTCTGTGTCTATATCTATCTTCTTTTGCACCACGTCATAGCATGCTCACTTTAATGCTTAATTGCATCCCTAAGTGTCTTTTTGCATTACGTACTTAGTTGACTCCTTTATTTGTGCATGGACATGTAATGGCTATTTGTCGAAATCAAATGTTCGCCATTATTTGATTCGCCTTTATGTGTGCTTGTGTGGTTAGTATGTGCTTGTGTTTCCATGAATACAATATGCCAATGAAGTTGTATGTTCGTTGCTACTTTGATGTACTTTCAAGCATGTAATCTTAGATGTGAAATATATGCAAATTTAGGTGTAAGTTTTATTTTTGCGCATGTGGATTTAGAAGCATGATACTCTTGGAAATAAGTGTTACTTAAGCTTGATTAAATTATTACACAAATCCTTTCATTACAAGTGACATAAGTAAGGGACCATTCCGAACCCAACGGTTTGAGGTCTTCCCTTGCGAGGGGTGAGTGCGGCCTTAAATCTCATTTTCCCGGTTCACACCGGGTGGCGACTCCATTATTCTCCGGTTTAGTCCCCAGTGGCTACTCCATACTCCCGACCGGGCCGCGAGCCCGGGACAGCATGCGTCGCCCAGTTCCTGTGTTCCCACAGGCCCTACCTAGTCAAAAAGGTGATGGGGAATGGGGTAGTGAGACTGTCAGATTTGGAAGGGAACGAGTTCACCGAGCCAATCAATGTGGACAGGCTGAAACAATACTTTGCATAAAAAAAAGAGAAGAAAAAAAAAGAGAAAGAAAAAGAAAGGCTCGTTGGGTTGAAAATCCACAAAGGACAGCCCAAGCAAAATATAAGAGCATGAATGAGCAAGAAAAATGGTTAACTGCAAAATCCGGTTAGTGACAGAGGTATCCTAGCAACGCAGTTTATTATTTCCTACATATACTAAGAATTGATGCAAACACCTTTTTTGAAACACATGTTCAAGATGTTCATAGATTACATAAATCCCAGCTAACTGGGAAAGATTAGAGTTAAGTAATTGCAAATCATGTCTTTTTGTTTCTTAGATACTGGACCAAGGTCAGGAGATCTAGGAGAAAAACTCCGACAATGGAGAGAAATAGAGCAACCCTGGGAATGAGGACGAAGAACTGCGGGAATGGAGAGGAACTCCGAGAATGGAGAATGGCCTTGGGAATGAGGACAAGCAAATAGCCTCGAGAATGAGGACAGATCTGAAAAAAATAAACAAACAAACAGAGAAAAAAAGATAAGAAAAAAAGAAAAAGAAAGGCTCGTTGGGTTGAAAATCCGCAAAAGACAGCCCAAGCAAAAAAGGAGCATGAGTGAGCAAGAAAAATGACTAATTGTTAAATCTGTAAGGAACAGTTAGCGACAAAGGTACCTTTGCAATGTGGTTTATTTCCTACATATGTACTAAGAAGTAATGCAAACGTCTTTATTGAAACAAATATTCAAGATGTTCATAGATTACATAAATTCCAGCTAACCGGGAAAGATTAGAGTCAAGTGATTACAAATCAAGTATTTTGGTTTCTTAGATGCTGGATCAGGGTCAGGAGATCTAGGAGAAGAACTCCAAGAATGGAGAGGAACCTCGGGAATGAAAACGAGCGAAGAGCCTCAAGAATGAGGACAAATCTGGAAAAAAAAAAGAAAAAAAGGAAAAAAAGAAAAAAAATAGAGGAAAAAAATGTTTAGCTCGCTGAGTTGAAAACCTGAAAAGGCGAATCAAGCAAGATAGAGCAGTCCACTAAGTTGAAAATTCGAAAGGACAGCTTAGGCAAAAGATAGAAAGGAATTGTGAATCAATGGACGAAGTGCAAGGCAGTACATTTTCTGCATCCTCAAGACAACAAAGGAAAGCTTCTAGAATCGGAAGAAATGATTTTCAGTATCCGAGAAGGGTAGTGAGAGAAAAATGCAAGCTGAGAATGGCAGCAGACTCTTCAGAAAGAGGGCATATTTTGAAATTTGGGAATCAGAAGACATGATCCCAAAAGGATGAGGCCGCTTTCGCAAAGGCATAATCCACCTTGACCCAATGTATGTAGCGAAGAGCAGAAAGCTGAGCCGGGTTTTAGGGAGACCAGTTTACCACCCCATGAATAAGGGACACAACAGGATCTTGAGTCATGAAACCAAAGAGAACTGAGCAATCATCGGAGGAGAATAAGTAGAAGGAAACTATAAGTAGGCCAAAGGAGTGCCCAAAGCTTTGAATAGGCAAAGGGCGCCAAAAGGATCCCTAAAGGGGTGAAGAAAACCTTCTAGCACAAGGAATGCCTAATCAAGGATAACATAAAGCCAATAGGACAAAGAAAACCCATCAGAATATGGAATGCATCCATGAATACATGCATACATGTCACATACACACGATTTTTATTTTATGTTCGCAGGCTTTGAAGAAAAAAATGGCGAAGACGAGTAGCTCCAAGAGAATAACCTCGAGAATAAGGACAAGCTACTCCTCGGGAATGAGGATGAGCAAGCCGGGAATAGAGAACAACCTCGAGAATAAAGACAAGCAACTCCTCGAGAATGAGGATGAGCATCTCAAAGAGATTGAAGCATCTCACACCCAACATGGTTCGGGGATAAAGCCTAGAGGTCGAAGCACCTCGCCATCAACTCAGCACAGTTTGGGAATAAAGACCAGAGATCGAAACATCTCACACCCAGCATGGTTTGGGAATAAAGCCCAGGGGTCGAAGCGCCTCAGAGATCGAAACATCTCACACTAGGAACGGTTCGGGAATGAACCATCTCACACCCAGGATGGTTTGGGAATGAAGCCCATAGGTCAAAGCACCTCGCCATCAACTCAACTCAATTCGGGAATAAATCCTAGAGATCGAAGCATCTCGCAAGGATAAACCCCATAGGTCGAAGCACCTCACCATCAAATCAACTCAGTTCGGGAATAAATCCTAGAGATCGAAGCATCTCGCAGGGATAAACCCCAGGGGTCGAAGCACCTCACCATCAAATCAACTCAGTTCGGTAATGAATCCTAGAGATCGAAGCATCTCGTAGGGATAATCCCAAGGGTCGAAACACCTCACCATCAAACCAACTCAGTTCGGGAATGAATCCTAGAGATCGAAACATCTCGCAGGGATGAATCCCAGGGGTCAAAGCACCTTGCCATCAAACCAACTCAGTTCGGGAATAAATCCTAGAGATCGGAGCATCTCACAGGGATGAACCCCAGGGGTCGAAGCGCCTCGCCATCAAACCAACTCAATTCGGGAATAAATCCTAGAGATCGAAGCATCTCGTAGGGATGAACCTCAGAGTTCGAAGCACTTCGCCATCAAATCAACTCAGTTCAGGAATAAATCCTAGAGATCGAAGTATTTCGTAGGGATGAATCCCAGGGGTCGAAGCACCTCGCCATCAACTCAACTCAGTTCGGGAAGAAATCCTAGAGATCAGAGCATCTCACAAAATCAACGAAACAACAGATAAGTCCGGCAATGGCTGACGAACCAGGTAAGTAAAAATGCATGCATGACTTTGATAGGGTTGTCATTATCACACACTGCACAAGCCCTATCAAAGTGGGGGCGACTGTAGATACTGCATTTTTGCATAAGTCCAATGATGAGCCTCGTATGGAGGTACTACCTGAAAATTTGCGGAAGTTGCGGGAAACGAATACCAGAAGGAAAGAAAACCTCCAAAATTAGCACCTCACTGTATTCGAACTCACTAGCCAACCTTATATTCGCTCAGTCAGTTTCTGTTTCAAACACCTGCAACTGGCCCATTACCCTGCAACCCACACAATCGGCCCAAAGCCCATGCAACCCATCATGCACACGCCCATAGGCCCATGAAAACATCCCATGCATACCCAAATCTTCCAAAATAGACAAAATCCCATGAAATTTACATGTGCAAATCCCATCATTAACACCTTCCAATTTAATAAGATGTGAAGTCCCATCCTCACCCATTTAAGAGATTTGAGATATCCATCACCAAATTTTTGAGATTGTATTCCCAAAATAAATTAGGAATATATCTCCCAAATAAATGTGATTTATTTCTTTATTTTGAGATCCTTTGGAAACATTATAAAAATGAGCAATCGCCAGGCTTGAATGAGAGACTCTATTTCTTAACACTTTGGACAAAAAATAAACCAAAACCCTAGGACTTATTTTTCTTCATCTTTCACGGCCACAACAACCACCAAAAACTCTAACCAAAACACTAAAACAGCCACCACCGAACAACAAACACTAAAACAGCCCACCGCCGAACAAACAACAACAAAATCGAACCAACCAACCATCATCACCAAACAAACAGCAAAAAATCAAGATAAAAACAACAGCCCATCACCGAACAAACATCCAAAAATCAAAGCCAAATCACTGAAAACAACCAACCAAACAACCGAAGAAACAACAAACAAAAACCAAAAATAGCAAGCACAAAATCAGCCAAAAAATCATGAACAACCATCACCAAATAAACCCTGAAAATCGTGAAACCCAAACAACCATAAAAAAATCGAAACAGTGACTAGAAAAACAGTCCAAAAAAACTAAAATAGTGACCAGAAAAACAGTCCCAAAAATCGCAAAACAACCAGCAAAAACAGTGACCAAAACCACAAAAACAACTAGCCAAAACAACCAAAAAACAGTAGCCAAAACAACTAAAAACAGCAACCAGAAAATAAAGAAACAGTAAACCAGTGAAACAACAAGCAGAAAATAATGAAACAACAAACAGAAAATAGCAAAACAGTGAGTGAAATAATGAACCAGAAACAGCAAACAGCGAACCAACTTCAATCCTTCCGGCGACGGCCTAACGCACTTCTGAGAAAGCAACCTAAAAGGTAAGACCTGAGGGCACCCTTACCATATTTCTTTTATAGTTCTGGACGCTGCATGTCTGGCTGGACATGAAATACGTTCATCCGAGTATGCGAAGTCCTACATCAAATACGACCAAATCTTTGGTCACATTCTTTTCTTTCTTCGGCATTTTGTTATTTATTTATGTTTATTTTTTTATTCACTTTCATCGTTATTTTATTATTTCGTATTTGTTTTGTGATTTATCTTTATTTTATTATTTCGCCCTTTTTTATGACCGTTTGCATTACATTGATGGTTATGTGTGCTATTATCCCTTGTGGTATATCGGATGGAAACCCATATGTAAATTCCGTAGCCGAATCCAAATGGACGGTAGTGCGGTCTGTACTTGGGATACAACTCCACGTACCACTTGGGAAATACTCATATATGCATGATTAATCCCCTTTTTGTTTACTATTCATTTATTGACGCTTTTCCCGCTTTTGACTAATTATTATAATTTTCGTTATCACATCCCATATTTCTTAATTTAATATGCTTTTATTATTTATATTAATGTTTATAGGTGTGTAAATTTGTGTTTATTTGAATTATCTTCCATGAACTGCATAAGTCTTGGCTATACCATTGTGTGAACCCGTCCATTATACTGGCATAAGGGACCATTCCGAACCCAATGGTTTGAGGTCTTCCCTTGCGAGGGGTGAGTGCGGCCTTAAATATTTTCCTAGTTCACACTGGTTGGCGACTCCTTTATTATCCGATTTAGTCCCCCGCGGGCTACTCCGTACTCTCTACGGGCTGCGAGCCTAACAATGTCGTGGTTACCGAGCATCATAGGCATACCGGTAAACCTCGCTTCGCCCCTACATTATCGGATAATCAAACGGAGAGGAATGTATCATGTCATGTATGTCCGAACGACTTGTTGAAATGATTAATCATGCTGATGTTTTTATTACTTTGCCAGGTGGTTTGGGCATGATGGAGGAAATATTCACGGTGATATCTTGGGAAAACTTGAACATACACCAGAAACCAAATTGGACTGTTTAATATTGATGATTTTTTTGACTTTCTTTTCGTGTTTCTTGAAGATGCCAGGAGAAATGGGTTCCTTTCAAAATCCCTAAGAGATATGCTCTTTTGATGAGCGAAAAAATATATCAATATTTATCGCCCATTTCACTTAATATTTTGTATAGTTTCTCGAGTTTTATGAACGTTTTGATGTGTTTTAGTTTATTTTGCAGATAAAATAAAATCGGGACTTAATGCAATCAATCAGGATGAAATGTGGAACAAATAAGGGAAAAAATTGGACTTGACATTTTGATTTTGGAGATTGGAAACTTGAAATGGCGTTCTAACGAAGTACAATTTTGGAAATTCCAACTTTGCACAATTGTCATATTTTGGCCATAATTGTTTACGCCGATATCGGATTGAGATGATTCATGTTCCAGATTAAAGAAGACCCAAAGATCTACAACTTTAAAGCTCATAATAATTTCAAATTCTGAAGTTTCCATGATCGAAATTGATAAAATATTTGTAAGTGTGTTATGTGTAATTATTAAAGTCATTTTCAAACTTCCACCAAACATGCTTGCATTTTTGGTGGAGGATTTGGTGTCATATTTGGTGCCATGTTTGGTGGAGCAATTGGTGGAGAAATTGGTGGAAGCCTTTCGATTTGCCTATAAATACCAAGCTAAACTTTGTAAAATTTTCATGTTTTCTTTGGAGAAATTTCTCCATGAAAACCTAAAGGAAAGTATCTTGTATATTAATTTAAGTTTTCTTTTATTTTCTTTTTATTTAATTAGTAAAATTTTGTGTGTTTTCATTTAGAGCATGAGCAGGTAATCTCATTCCGTTGGGGTGAAAAGGTGAGACTTTTAATATAATAAATTAGATTAATCTCCCTTATTTTAATTAAAATTTAGATTAATTAGTTACCGCCTATATAGTCGGTTTAGGTGACAATCTTATTTACCACCTATATGGTCGGTTTTACATTCCAGACGTAGTGTCCGCCTATATGGTCGGTTTAGGTAATAATCTTATTACCGCCTATATAGTCGGTTGGACTTAATTAAGGCAAATGGAATTTTTGCCTTTATGGTCTAGTTAAATATAATTAATTAATCCATAAAAATTGGCAATAAGGGAGATTTCTAATTTTGAAATATTAAAAGTGGATCCTCTAACCCCAGCATTTTCTTTCATTATTGTAATTTTACTTATATTTATCTTCAAGTTATTTTTTATGATGTTTTGTTTATTTAAGTGTTTAGTAATCCTAGGTATGTGTTGTAACAAAATACATAATCTGGGGTTGTGATGAATTCCAATATCACCGGTTTATAAGGGGTTATTTTGTGTCTTGGGTAATATAAAGGTTTATTTATTAAGTCTTAAGCTTAATGCTTCTTGTTAACTGGCCATTAAAAAGATTGATCTGGTAAACTTAAAATAAACTTGATGAAGGAATTTTAGGTTCTAGCCTTAGACTTAATAGCCCACGATCTCCCTTAAGGATTAGATACCCCTTAATAGATTTCCTTCCAGGATAGACATATACCTGTCGGGTGGGGGTAGCCACAATTGGAACTTATTCTTAATGAATTCAGGTAATTTGGTTAACATAGACATATTATTAATTGGGTTATTTGGGTGTTTGCATATGATCATCGACATATGGTTTTGTATATTTTCGTGTTCTAGGTTAATAAACCGATATATTGCACAAACATGAGATAACCACTTAATCTTAAAAAGATATTGGAAGGATTCATAACCCTAGATAGTCTTATAATATTTATTTTACCTTTAATTCACTTTCGTACTGTTTTAATTATTTGTCTTTAAGTTTAAAATCATCATCCAATCAACAAACCAATCTATTAGG
>SKCR01053390.1:0-45534 GCA_019454045.1 Zanthoxylum bungeanum | reverse complement strand
GCTTTGGCACAACAAACTTAATGATTCCAGTTAAGCGGGACCCATTGACCTTGGAAAGCTTCGTAATCGATGTCGATGGACAAGAAGTGACTTGACTTTGGCCAACAAATCACAACTTGGACAATACACCGATATGGAACAAAGCCTTCATGATTCAAACACATCCGCGATGGACAAAGGCCTTGACTTTGGCCAATAAACCAGTGCCAATCTTGGATCTTGAGAAATAATCATTCAATGGAAGGAAAAACGCTTAATATGTGTTGAGGGTTTTTCGCGTAATTGGCAACCAATTAATTATCTTTGTTAAGGTCTCATCATACACCCTTAAACATGCATTCTAAAAGCATAATAAGGCGCGTAAATAAATTAATAATGATATGCAGATGGATATTTAAACACATTGTTCCTAGAACAAATCTCTCACTTTCCTCTCTCCCGCTAGCACAAAATTTACTTCTACCCAATTACATAACACTTCTAAAGAAACCTCATTTACATTGAGGGGAATAGGTGAGAAGAGAAATACAAAGAGTCAAGAGGTAATAGGCTGGACACGCAGGTCCAATTTAATAAATTCTAAATTTATTACAATAATTTCCAAAATTGCCCTTACCCATCTAATATCCATCCGATATACATTATTCATACATCACATCCATGTATTCACACAAAGCATGTTATTAATCAATCTAATCCAATTAATTAATCTGAAATTAATGACCATCCAATGTTCAAACAACGATTTGATTTGCGCGAGTCAAACTCGTTTTAAGAATAAGTACTCAAAGTACGAATTCTCGAATTATATCAAACTACAACATTAAATCCAATTTAATTTGTATTCAATACTAATTCTTTATTTAATTCCAAATTAAATAATTACACTTTTTAATGTGCCTTTAGCGACTTAGATTCTAAATCTAATCTTAACGGGTCTCAAAGCCCAATTAACATCCAATGTCAATTTAATTAAAGTCCAATGGACTTTGGTCAATATGGGTCAAACCCAAATACCAAAGCCCAATTAAGGAATCACCCTTATTTGCCAAAAATCAATTTAGGCCCAATTAAAATATTAAAGGTCCATTTAATTATATTTGGACTTTATGGAAATGGTTTTGGGCCCAATTGGATCCAACCAATTAACCTAAACCATACTTGGCCCAACCAAGCACATTAAGCCCAAATACAACTTTAAAAGCCCAATTCCAAATTTAGCCCAACCAATTTAATTACAATATTCCAAATATCACAATTAAACTATTTAAAGTGTATAAGCCATAATTAATTACTCAAATTAACATTTCCAAAATACTAATTTACATAATTAATCATGCTTTCTAATTATCAATTCATGTCCAACACAATTGAAGCAAAATCAATCCCATTTCCATGCTTATTAGTCACGACATTTTAGGGTTTTTGTCCGATTTCGATTTTAATCCAATTAAATCATAAATCAACATTTCCCAAGTCATTCAAACTCATCCAATGATTCAAAAAATAAAATTACCATGACTTTAGGGCAACATTAACTTTCGGCCAAGCCAAGTTTTTTGGGGAAAATTTGATCCAATTCAATTTTCATCAAATTGATCACAAACAACTCTAAGTTATCATCATTCAAGCATACTCAAACAATCAATTCCATCCAAACATGCTCAAATCAATTTTACCCAATTTTACCCTAAATCAATTTCATGCTTAAATAAGGCTTTGATACAATTGTTGGGTTTCTACTATAGTCCCAAGA
Source organism: Zanthoxylum bungeanum (assembly GCA_019454045.1). NCBI lineage: Eukaryota > Viridiplantae > Streptophyta > Magnoliopsida > Sapindales > Rutaceae > Zanthoxylum > Zanthoxylum bungeanum. Next base: position 43,778 of record SKCR01053390.1, on the reverse strand, counting down.
TCAATCAAGCAATTAAAATATGTGAATACAACAAAGAAGTATGGCGGAATCATACTTACATTGATCAGATTTTGCGATGCGATGACAACAAAAATTCTGCTCCAAGCTTCCTTCTTTATTGGTTTCGGCAATGGCTTCCTTTTGTGCTCCATGATTTTCGGTCAAGCTCCAAGCTTTGGAAAGGATTCCATGCTCAAGGGTTTGTTTCCCTATCACCTTTGGATGACTCTTCATGTGCTAGCATTGGAAAAATTTGCCACAAATCTTCATTATTATTCCTTGTTGTTCTCAGCAATGGAGAACCAAAAAGAAAGAAAAATGGCCATTGGCCGAGAGTATAGAGAGGAGAAAAAGAGAAGTGATGAGTTAATTTTTGTGTATTTGGTTTTCCAAAAAGTAATACCAAAAATTCAAATCCAAAAAGTTCAAGGCAATAAAGCTTTTCAACCACCCTCATCAATCACAAGTGACTAACATCACACATCACATCACTCAAGTGACAAGACATCCATCACTTGAATGACTAATGATGTGACGCTTGATGTGACTTATGGGCCGCACTTAAATTCGAAATGCGAGTGGGCTCGCAAACACTCCCGGGCTCGGGTTCGCTAATTCCGAATTAATGAATTTTCCGTTGCGACGTAATTAAATCAAATTAATTAAATAATTATGCCTAGTAAAATTACTATTCACATCGCTTGCGAATTAATTCTAAATTAACTCCTTCACCCGAATTAAATTCTAAATTTAATTCCGCGTCGAAATCTTATTTCGTATAATATATCGAATATATTATTTTATCGATTAATTCCAAAATAATCATTCTCTCTCTTTAAATAATATTTTATCCCAGATAAAATATCTCTGTAATTAATCCAGATTAATTTTCTCTCTCTATTAATTAATCCCAAATTAATAATGTGCGAGTCATACGTCATCGGTGAATCTTCGGGAAGTGACCCATGAGATCCCTGGATATGTTGGCAGTAAATCCGGTCGTCGGGCTATCCGAACACGTACGTACCTAGTACTACGTTTTTACCGATTTAAAAGACATGGTTGGGTTGTAGCAAAGCACTGTGCCTACCCAATTCTCCAGAAATATTCGTAAAGGAATATGTGATCTATATTAGGCGTAGTATACAGCGTATTGCGTATTGCGATCCAGTATCGGATGTCAAGTGCTAGGTCTAGGGCTGGAATTGTGTCTGCCCCGTACGAAGCATATGTCGGATCTCTGGTAACTAGTCTCTATAATCGGATAAACATGACCTAGTCATAATATCCCAATAGCTGCAGCATATAAGAGCACTAGTTCCGTATCCTACGTGACCATCATCTCCACTATGACTGGAGTGATACTTCCATCTTGACATCATACCCAATACACTACGATTCTCAATATACCCAGAAGAGGCGTACACAGAACCGGTTAAAGCCCTGGACGACCTCAACCGAAGTATATTGATTGTCGCAAGCATTAGCGGTGCAAGTCTCAAGTTAAGACCAAATACACCTACCATGATTGCAGACTCCCATAGACACATAGTCATACTACCAATGGGATTCCGCAGGGTCTATCGAGAGCGAAACTGTTTCCCGTACCATCGGTAAAACACAACCTCCTATCACACTTGCATGAGTATCCTATACCCAAATATATGAGAACTATGTTGTTGTGCCCTCACAACGTGCACAAGTGTAATACTAGTCTTTTACGTATTTATCGATGTCCAATGATAATACTCTGACTAGGGATATTTAATGATTTATCCTTCGTGGACTGATACTGTCTCATATCATTCTCTGTCCAGGAACAAATCATAGGGACCTCTCATCATTTATACATCTAGGTGATCTAATCACAAATGATAAGAGTGCAATCTCGTTTGTCACATAGTTAATTTGTACATTAACACCATGATCTGTACAAATAGTGACGCTATGAGTCATAATTGTCCAACAATCTCCCACTTGGCCTATAGCCAGTCACTCGAGTGCTTGACACCCGAACTATGTACGGTTGGCTCAAACTGCTGAGAAAAGCTTTCGTCAGCGGATTTGTATGAATATCATCTGATGTGATTTATTCGATAATCACATCGCCGCGATGTATGATCCGAATTAATCAGATGAATATCCAAGTATTTATCTGGATCGTTGATGAGACCATTAATTCTTTAGCATGTGCTGACGCCTAGCTCAGCTGCTAACAAAACTATATCTAATCTAATTAGATTTATTATCGACCCAAATGGCTTCTATTGCTGCCTCAGTTGCAGCAATAACCCGCATTTGTTGTTTATTCGGTAACAGTATCTTGCTTGGAATATTTCCATATCACTGTTCCGTTATACTATTGTATAGTACCATTGTTACGACTTATAGTCGTTATCATGAAAGCCAAGCTTTCACCGATTATTTTATGGGAATATCATTTCAAGAAATGATATATCATCTTTATTCAGGACATTCACTGTCAGTGCGCTCCCACTAACCTCCTTATATACACAAGAATTATTTTCGTTTTGAATTAAATCATAAACTATTATGATTACATCAAAACGACAATTCCAAGAACCTAATGCTTGCTTCAATCCAAACATGGATCGAATAACCTGCAAACCTAGTTTGCTTGTTATAGTATGATAAAACTGACAGGATGTTGTAAATATCCTCCAAAAGGTTTTCGTTAAGGAAAACGGTTTTGGCATTCAACTGCCATATTTCATAAATGAAACATGCAGCATCAGCAAGCATTGTCGAAATGGATTTGCCGTGGCAACAGGTAAAAGGTTTCGTCGTAATCAACACAATGTTGATAACTCTACCTTTTCGCTACAAGCCTAGCTTAGTACGATGGTATGTTGCCATCCATGTATGTCTTCCTTGAAGACTTATTTAGTACCAATAGGCATAATGCCTTGCGGTACGTCAACTAGTATCCAAACATAGTTGATATACATGGAATCCATATCGGACTTTATGGCACTTTGCCATAATAGGGAGTCGATACCTTGTATCACTTCCTCATACGTAGTCAGTTGGTATACCTCAATAAGATAGACATCTTTATGAGGTGAGATCAGAAACCCATACCCCAGGTTGTTTTCTGATTCTCTCCGACATACGTGGTTCTTGTGTATTTGAAGATTATTGGTATAGTTTCATCCTTGATGAACTATTTGTGTTCCATTAAGGATTCGACGCCTTGAATAGTATTACTCCGATTTTCATCGAGTTTTACTATCCTCCCACTTACCACTGCATATCGGTATTCCTCTTAGTAAAACCGCATGGTGAGCAACAATCTAATTGTTCTCTCGTGAGTTGTATAAGTACAATACTTATGGTATCCCTAGGATAACCTACAATTGGCACTTATCCAATTTGGGTTTTAGTTTGGTATCATCCAAACATATGCCTAGCATACCCAAATATTCAGGAATTAGAAACCTGGTTTCTTTCCTGTTCATATCTAATATGATATATGTTAAACAGATATTTATGGAACTTTATTCAAAATAAGTTCTGCACTGTTTTGCGTATCCGTTGAAGGAAATGGTAGCTCAGAGCGACTCATGATTAACCTTATCATGTCTAACAAAACTTGGTTAATCTTGTTCGGGCACACCGTCAAAATGACGTGTTCTGGGAGGAGTCTTCATTGAAAGAATACTATACTCTTTCAAGTATACTAGAAACTTATTGCTTAAGTATTTCCATTACGGTCTTACCGTGACGGTTTAATACTTTAGCCGATCTGTTAGTCTATTTCGTGTCGAAACTTTAAAAGTTTCAGATTTGTGTTTCAAAAGAAACACATAACCATACGCGATGCCACATCCGTAAAGGTCACAAAATATTCATATCCACATCTAGCCTAGCTAGACATGGGCCCACTTGCTTCACTATGAACTAGGGCTAACAGATCGGTGGCACTGGCACTTTTACCAAGTAAATACTATTGTAGGCATTTTGCCCAATAAACTAGATTCGTAGACTTTATTTGAATAGAATCAAATCAGTCCTTGTTCCCACTCTTCGAAAGTGTGGATATACGATTCTTGTTTAATTGTGTCCCTGAAAACTATGCCACAATTAGTTTCTTAACTGATCAAATCAGTTTGAGCTATTTATTTGTCATGTTATATATTTGAGATATATTTATATTCAAAATATAAATTTTGTTATTCACATCTAATGTGTTTATCTCAATATCATCTTTATACAATAAAACACTTTAGTGTTCTAGAATATAAAGGTTCATCCGCAACGAATTAAACACTGACATAGAGATAATGTATCTAGTCAAACTAGTTACATTATAACAGTTTCTTAATTTAAGCACATACCCGAAGGTAGTTCCTAAATTCAGGATCTACGGTTAAAACAGCGACTTTCATCCCGTTTTCAATTCGCAGATAAATCTCTATTCAAGTCAGTATCCTATTCAAAACAGATTCTGAACATCAATACATATATTTTATGTACCACACTAAGTATTTAAAATCTAATTTTAATACTAGCTGTGAACATAATTATGACAATTATATTTGAAGTTAGAGCCTTGCTCATCTTCAATTCCTTCTTAGGATATGTCCTTTTATCGTCCTAGAAGATTATAATGATTTTGCCTTTGCCCTTTTTCACACTCCAGAAGCCTTTGGCCAAGCCTTGGCATTCTGGAATATCGAAGTAAGGTGCGCCTTACGCTACTTGCCTTATTGCAAACATTGACTTTATCTCCTCGAGATTAGTCATTGATTCTCCAAGAATTATTTATTGCAATTTTAGTATTTCAAAGATCTAAAATAGATCCATGAAAATCCTTCAATTTCATTATCATACTTTAAGGATCTAATCCTTAGTTCTGATTCAGAAATTAAAGAGTCTACTTGACAAGTTAAATGAATTAAGCACTAAAGTTATCATCACATAAATCTTCCAAAGATTATGCTCTACTATTTGCTTAACTCCGGGCTTAGGCATAATATATTATTTTATCAAATAAAATAACTTATTAGTTTCCAGGACCATCCTGAAACTATATTCCCAATTTGAAAATTATAGTCGTCTAAATACATTTTCACCCAGGATTATGTTTTAAACACTAATCTTTCAATTTTATCTTGATTCTAATAGTCCAACTATTTAATCAACGATTTGTGGTACTATGTATTATATTGATTATTATAGTCAAACTATACAATCAAATATAATTTAAATTAATTAACCTCAATTACATTGATTACTATAATCCAATTATAAAATCAACTGTAAATCGAAATTAATTAATTCAAATATATTGATTACTATAATCCAATTATATAATCAACTATAATACAGTCCAACTATTTATTAAAACAACAATTTAAATATTAGTCCAACTAACATTTGATTTTACCGACGAAATAATTTGTGATTGAGCGCGTATGGCGAGTAATTGAACGAATATTGAAAATTCAATTCTTGCCTCCCACTATTTTTCTGCGAGGCTCTAACCCTCTGTCGGGTACTCGGGAAATCGTGTTTCCTAGTGGGCTAGGATCCCGTTAAATATCAAACAATCTTGACTTTGGCCAACAAATTGTATGATAATTAACTACGTAGATCTCTAAGATCAATTGGATCCAATCCAATTCCTAGATCCGGTAGGGGGACATCCAAGTCCGAAACATATATCTTATATATGCCAATACATCCAATGTATTGCCTAACCTTTTTCCTTTAAATCAACTAAGCCTTGGCTTTGGCACAACAAACTTAGTGATCCCAGTCAAGCGCGACCCATTGACCATGGAAAGCTTCGTAATCAATGTCGATGGACAAGAAGTGGTCTTGACTTTGGCCAACAAACTACAACTTAGACAAGACACCAATATGGAACAAAGCCTTCGTGATTCAAACACATCTTCGACAGACAAAGCCTTGACTTTGGCCAACAAACCAATGCCGTCTCGGATCTTGAGTGAGAATCACTCAATGGAAGGAAAAACGCTTAATATTTGTGAGGGTTTTTCACGTGCAAATTGGCAACCAATTTATTATCTTTGTTAAGGTCTCATCATCATACACCCTTAAACATGAATTCTAAACACATAATAAAGCGCATATGAAAAATAATAATGATATGCGGATGGATACTTTACATTGATCCTAGATCAAATCTCTCTTTCTCTCTCCCGCTAGCATATGTATTTACTTCTACCAGTTACACTACACTTCTAAAGAAACCTCATTTACATTGAGGGGACTAGGTGAGAAGAGAATACAAAGAGTATAGAGGTGATAAGGCTGGACACGCAGGTCCAATTAATAAATCAAATTTATTACAATTTCTAAAATTGCCCCACTCATCTAATATCCATCTGATATACATTATTCATGCATCGCAACCATGTATTCATACAAGCATATTATCAATCAATCTAATCCAATTAATTAATCTGATAATTAGTGATCATCCAATGTTCAAACGACGATTTGATTTTGCTCGAGTCAAACTCGTTTCGCGAATAAGTACTCAAAGTACAAATTCTTGAATTAAATTAAATTACATAATTAAATCCAATTTAATACGCATTTAATTCTAATTCACTATTTAATTCCAAATTAAATATTACACTTTTATTAACGAACCTTTACGACTTAAATTCCAAATTTAATCGCAACGGGTCTCAAAGCCCGATTAACATCTAATGTTTATTTAATTAAAGTACAATGGGCTTTTAATTAATTTCTTTAAGGCGTGGACTTTTGGTCAACTCGGGTCAAACCGATAACCAAAGTCCAATCCGGGATTTACCCCATAAGCCCGGAAATTAATTTTGGCCCATTAGGCCCAATTAAATAATTAAGGTCCATTAAGTCATAATTGGACTTTATGGATTCGGTTTTGGGCCTAATTGGATCCAACCAAATTGGCCTAAACCTAACTTGGTACAACCAAGCCCAAAAGCCCAATTACAACCTTTAAGGCTCCATTTCCAAAATAAGCCCAAATTAATTAACTTATAAAATTCCAAATTCCATAATTAATTAACCTAAGTGTAATACACAATTAATCACCAATTAATATTTCTAAAACATCAATTAGCCTAATTAATCATGCACTTTAACAACACATAGTGTCCAACACATTTTTATCAAAATCAAACCCAATTTACATGCTTAAAGTCTCGGCAATTAGGGGCTTTTTTCAATCCGATTCGGTTTCAATCCAATTGAATCCACAATCATTATTTCCCAAATCAATTCAACTCATCCAATGAATCAAATCAAAAAAATCACAATGAATTTCAAAAATCATCAAGTTTCGGCCAAGCCTATAATTTGGGGAAATTTGTTCAATTCAAAATTCAATCCAAGTAAACCTCAAATTAACATTACCCTATTGTTTTAAGTCATCCAATGATCAAACAAATAAAATTTACCAAGACATTAGGGTTCTAAGATTTTCAGCCATGCCCAAAAATTTGGGGAAAAATGGATCCAATCCAATTTCATGAAATTGATCATGCACAACTTCAATTAATCAATATACAAGCATACTTAATCAATCAATTTAACCAAATCATGCTTCAATTGATTTTACCCAATTTCAAACCCTAACTTTTTCATGCTTGATCAAAGTTCTGTTACCATTATTGGTTTCTAATTAGGTCCCAAGATCATGAAATCAAAAGATTCCTTCAAAAGATGTTCATGTGACTCTGCATCAGATATGGTTCGGTAGGAGACCAAATCTTAGTTACATTAAGGTTTGGGGTTGTCCTGCCTATGTCAGGGTGACTCAGTAAGATAAGCTTTCGCCTCGAGAGTAAAAGTTTAGGTTCGCTGGATATCCTTCGAATACGAGGGGATATCTGTTCTATGATACTGAGCATCGAAATGTATTCCTAGCTCGCTTCACAAGATTTCTAGAAATAGAATTTTTGTCAGGAGGTGGTAATCATAAACAGGTTGAACTTGATGAAGTCCAACCTGAAAACAACGAACCAACGGAGGAACCTGAAGTTCAAGTAGATGAAGGACCTTCAACACACACACTTCGTAGGTCACAAAGGGTATCAAGACCTCTTGAACGCTTGTATTTGATACAAGAAAAGAGTCTTGATGTTCTCTTAGTTGAATAGACTGATCCTTTTACCTATAGAGAATCGATGTTGGACATCGACTCCGTGAAATGGCAAAGTGTCATGAAATCCGAGTTGGACTCAATGCATGAGAATCAAGTTTGGGACTTGGTTCCGCTTCCCGAAGGAATTGTTCCTATCGGTTGTAAATGGGTTTACAAGAGGAAGCGCGGGCCTGACGGTAAGGTTGAAACTTACAAGGCCCGACTGGTAGTAAAATGTTACACGCAGCGACCTGGCGTCGACTACGATGAAACTTTTTCACCAGTAGCAATGCTTAAGTCTATAAGGATTTTGCTTTCTATAGATGCGTATCATGACTATGAGATTTGGCAAATGGATGTCAAAACGGATTTTCTAAATGGATTTCTTGATGAAGAAATCTATATGGAGCAGCCGGAAGGTTTTGCATCCAGGGAAAACTCAGGTATGATGTGTAAGCTTAAGAAGTCCATTTATGGACTTAAACAAGCTTCACGAAGTTGGAATCTTCGATTCGACGAAATTATTAGATCGTCTGGTTTTCTCAAGAATTCGGAAGAATCCTGTGTGTATCAGAAGGCCAGTGGGAGCACGGTCGTATTTTTTAGTCCTATATGTTGATGACATCCTAATCATTGGGAATGATATAGGAATGTTACAAAGCGTCAAAGCATATCTTTGTAAGAATTTCTCCATGAAGGACCTAGGAGAAGCTTCCTATGTTTTAGGGATAAAACTCTATAGAGATAGACAAAGGAAGCTGATTGGGTTATCCCAATCAACGTACATAGATAAGATCTTGGAACTGTATAATTTTGGTAACTGTAAGACAGCAAACATACCGTTCAGACATGGGATTCATCTTTCAAAGAAGATGAGTCCACAAACAGAAAATGAGTAGGTTAGAATGTCTAACCAACCTTATGCTTCGTGTTTGGGTAGCATAATGTATGTCATGTTATGTACCAGGCCTGATATCAGTTTCGATGTTAGCGTAACTATTAGATATCAGTCCAATCGAGGTAATGACCTTTGGATGGCCATTAAACATATCTTAAAGTATCTTAAAGGTACTAAGGATAAATTAATAATTTATGGAGGAAACGAACTGCAAGTTAACGGGTATACGGATTCCGATTTCCAATCGGATCCCGATGATAGAAAGTCTACATCTGGATTCGTATTTACCCTTAATGGAGGTGCAGTTTGTTGGAAGAGTTCCAAACAGGGGTCGACATCAGATTCCACCATTTAGGGGGAATACATTGCGGATTCTGAAGCTACAAAAGAGGCTGTTTGGATAAAGAAATTTATCACAGATTTGGGAGTTGTCCCAAGTATCGAGAATGTGATTCTGTTATACTGTGATAATACTGGAGCCATTGCGCAAGCAAATGAACCGATGGTGCATCAGAAGTCGAAGCATGTTGAAAACAAGTACCACATCATTCAAGAGATTGTGTCGCGAGGGGATATTATCGTGTGCAAGGTACCAAGTGAGGATAATATAGTAGACCCGCTGACGAAGGCCATACCTCCGAAGTTGTTTGATAAACACGTGGAGTCGATTATGGACACGAAACTGGATTTCGTGACAGATATGCCTGAATCTAGAGAGTCTCACTAATGAAATATACCCGTAGAGCACTAGGGAAAAATCTATAAATAATATTGATTATTTTTTAAGTCGTTTAAATGTTAAACGAAAAATACATGTGTAGGGACCCGATAGTCATTTCCTAATTTTTGTGTATTTGCATTTAATGTTAAATTAATTCAAATACACATTAATTAATTGTCAAATTGAGATATTTGACTAATATCATAAATATGTATGTATTTGATATTTATTGTAAATATAATACATATATTTAATATATTTGTATTTAAATAATTATTTAATTGTTAAATAATTAAATTAATTAAAGATATAAATATTTTAAGCTGTGATATTTTATTTAATGACTTAGTTGTTTTTTTTTACTTTAATTTTTTTTCATTAAATGATTTGATGATTAAAGTAACAAGTTGATAAAGCTTAATTAAATGAAACAAAAAACAAATATCATGATATTTTACTACCTACCTTTTTCGGCCAAGGGCCATTAGGGTTGGTATAAATTATTTTTGTTTCATTTAGGGTTTCATTAAGTTAAAACACTTGTCCAAAAACTCCATTAAAGGAAGACAAGGAAGCTTGAGAGAAAGAAAAATAAAAATAAAGAAAAGCTTGGTTTCTAGTAAATATCTCCAACTTGCCATTAGAGAGAAAAATGTTCCTCTTGTTGTTGGCTTCATCTTGTGATGTTCTTATGTTTTTCTATTCTTTATTCTTCATGTTTTTGGAGGATGGAAGTTTCAGGATATGGTTATGCAAGTATAAAGGTCATAGAATGCTTCTATTATGTTAACAAGCATTCTTTTGATGGTTTTAGAAACTAGTTGCCATTTTAGAGTTATTGACCCACTCTTAAATGACCTAAATTTGTTCTATAGTTATTTCATTGTGGTGAGGCTTGATTGGTGTGGAAGAAACTTGATTGAAGTGTTGGATTTAATTGATTTGGTCTAATTTGTCTAATTTGTTGAAATTAAAAAATTAGGTTTTAAGATCTTCTCCAAATTTGGGGATTTTCATTTATGATGTGTATTTGGATGTTTATATGATGCATATAAAATCTTATGTTGATTGGATATCATCTTGATGTGTTTTGAACATTGAAAGTGCAAAATGCACATTATGCCCACCAAATGAGGCTCTCGGCTTTGGGCAAGAAATTTGGGGTTTCATTTTGTAATTTTATTTTTGATGTGTGTGACATGTTAAAATAATCTTAATAATAATTTAGAATCATCCAAAATTATTTCGAACAATTTAAGACTAAAATGAACAAAATGTAAAGTTTTGGGGTAATTTGGTAATTACACAAAAAATTGATTTCTTGTGTAATATTTCATAATTTATTAATTGGATAATTAAATAAATAAGTTTATTTAATTGATCCGAGAAAAAGTTTTGAAATCATAAAATTTTGATTTTCCACTGTTCTGCTGCGTTACTGGATTTTCGCATAAAACTCATTCACCTCTGTCACATGCTATCCGTATTATACCTGAGATATAGATGAGAACGTCAAATTCGTTCGGTATAATACAATCGAATTTCAATTTACGATCTCTAAATAACACTCGAAACTGGTTTCCGAAGTTATACCACAGCCATGGATTTACTAGATCGTAAACACGTGCTGGATGCATATGCCCTGTACACAGGACTGATGGATCCTTTCTTGATACGCACAGGATGTCATGAGCATCAGGAGGTGGTCTGATCATGACTAGATCGTTGACGTGACTGCCATCAAAGTGTGGAGGATAGCTCATATATCCACAGTGGTATCTCAAGTCGAAGGACCACTCTGCTCGCTCAACTCGAGAAGGTTCCTATTGACGTTGGTGTACCATCTATTAGGAAACCTTCAGTGAGTCGTTCAGTGTCTTATCAAATAAACACCTACATGTCTATACAAGTCTCACGAGACTCATGGTTCACTGGGATAAACCATCGGACCAAGTCACGATATACGACATGTACTGGTCTCAGCGGATTTTACTCACCGACCCGTGTTAGCAAATCTTGACCAGAAACTTTATTTAAGGATATACAACTAATAGTGCGCTTCCCAATGTCAATTACAAACTACGTTGTAACTGCGCACTATACTAGAAATCCTAGGGTCTTTGTCTAATATACACGTATCACTGAACCAGATTCAGTTTCGATCAAATCGTAATCAGATATCTAATCAGAGTTAGATCGAATAGGCGTATAAAAGACAATGGTGCGACCATTAAATTGGTAATATTATGGAAAATTGAATTGCTCGTATTTATGAATCAAACATAATTACGATCCGGATTGGCACTCCGAGCACCAACCCTAACACCGACCATATATGCGATATCCGGATTAAGTCATTTGATAATTAATTCCAACCGACCATAAAGGCGGTATCCAATTAAGTCAAGTTAAAATCAATTTAATTAAGTCCAACCGACCATAAAGGCGGTATCCAATTAAGTCAGGTTTTAAGATAATTTATATATTATAATTAAGGGAGATTAATCTAAATAATCATAATAAGGGTTTCACCCATCCCCCAGCAGAAATTAACTACAAAATAAAAGAAAAATAAAGTAAATAAACTATTATTACTACTAGAATAAAAATACATAATTAAAATACTAAAAATAAATACAAACAAGATACAATCCATATATCCTTATTAAGAACCTTAAGGAAAGTATGATTTTGGAAAATGAAATCAGCTTCTATTTGTAGGCAAATTTTGGCCCTGCACGTAGCGACGTAGAAGGCTTGCGCGTCGCGATGCGCCGTTGATTTTTGACACGTGTACGTTGAAGAGTTTTTATTGCGAAAATCCGGTAACGCAGCGGAATAGTGGAAAATCAAAATTTTCCGATTTCAAAACTTTTTCTCGGATTAATTAAATAAACTTATTTATTTTATTATCCAATAATCAAATTATGAAATAAAACACTATAAATCAAATTTATGTGAATTTACCGAATTACCCCTAAACCAAGCATTTTATTTATTTTTAATCTGAAATTGTTCAAAAATTTTTTGAATGATTCTAAATCATTTATAATATGAATTTAACATGTTCCAAATGTCAAATACAATTACCAAATTAAATTTCCCAAAAATTGGCCCAAGGTCGTGAGCTTCACAAAGGGGGGGTAAGTGCATTTTGCATTTCCATTGTTCAAAACACATGCAAATGAAATCCAATCAACATAAGATTTAATATGTATCATATAAACATCCAAGTACACGATATAAATGAAAAGCCCCAAATTTGGAAGTGGGCTTAAACCCTAATTTTTCAATTTATTCAAATTGGACAAATTAGACCAAATTGGTTAAATCCAATACTTCAATCATGTTTCTTCCATTCAAATCAAGTTTCAACACAATGAAATAACTATAGATCAAATCTAGGTCATTTAAGAGTGGGTCAACAACTCTAGATTAGCAACAAGTTTCTCAAACCTACAAAAGAATGCTAGTAAACAATTTTGAAGCATTCTATTGAACTCAATACATGCATATCCCTATTCTCAAACTTCCATCAAATAAAAACAAAAAGAATAAAGAATAGAAAAATATGAGAACATCACAAGATGTAGCCTATAACATAAGGAACATTTTCCTCTCTAATAGAAGTTGGAAAAACTTACTAAAAACCAAGCTTTCTTTGATTTTTCCTTTTGTCTTTCTTCTTCTTCCTCAAGCTTCTTTTATTTTCTTTCAATAGAGTTTTAGATGAGATTTAGGTTAATGAAAAATATCCAACACTTGGACATTTTATGACTTGGCCGAAATTTGCACTAAAAGAAAACAAAATGATATTTTTTCACTTTAATTCAATTAATGCCAACTTGGCCACTTTTTTATGAAATCATTAACTCTTTAATGAATTTCATAAAGTCAAGTAAAGAATCTTTGAGTCATCTCACCATTTATCATAACTTTAAAATATCTACACTTTAATTAATTTAATCATTTAACAATTAAATAATTAATTAATTAATTAAATACAAATATATTAAATATATGTATAATATTTACATTAAATATTAAATACATATATATTATTATGATATTAGTCAAATATCTCAATTTGACAATTAATTAATGTGTATTTGAATTAATCAAACATTAAATGCAAATACACAAAAATTAAGGAAATGACTATCGGGTCCCTACACATGTATTTTGCGTTAAACCTTTAAACGACTTTATAAATAATCAGTATCATTTATAAATGTTTCCCTAGTGGTCTACGAGTATATTTCATTAGTGAGACTCTCTAGATTCAGGCATATCCGTCACGAAATCAAATTTCGTGTCCATAATTTATCCACCCGTAAATTATGACGATCATGGATAAACTTGCTGAATCATACAGGTCGAGGTAATGGCAAATGTATAATTCCTCTGTCACAGGTATCCGGATAAATCCCAGAGATATAGATATAAACGTCAAATCTCTATAGGGATTATCCAGTCCACTATTCTAGTAGCAATCTCAAAAAGAACATTTAGAACTAACTTCTAAATTGTACCACGGGCCCATGGTTTTAATCTGATTGCTAATCATATGGACTACCTATGCTCTGTTACACAAAACTGACGGATCCTATATCGATACACATAGGACACCCTGAGGATCTATCCACACCCAACGAACAGGCGGATGTCTGATCTAATAAATTGGTGACGTGACTGCCATCTAAGTGTGGAAGATGTCTCATGCGCCCACAGCGGTATCTCAAGTCGAAGAATCACAAGTGATACTCAACCCGATAAGATTCTTATTGACATTGGTGTACCATCCATTAAGAATCTTCGGTGAGTCGTTCAGTGTTTATCCGCTATAAACACCTACACGTCTATACTAGTCTCCAAGACTTATGGTTCATTGAGAAACCATTGGAATCATATATTCCAGTATACGACATGTACCAGTCTCAACGGGTTTACTATACTGACCAAGTAGTGTAAACCTTGACCAGGAACTGTCTGAGAATGACAATGTCATGATACAACCCAATGTCAGTTGCGACGCTTTTGCAACTGCACCATGACTAGTCATTCTAAGGTCATTACTTATTTACCATATTAAAAGATACATTATATTATAGAAACTGCATATATTATTCAAAATAATAACGTTTTATAGAAGTATTCATAAAGAAATACAACCGGGAATTGGCGCTCTGAGAACCAACCCCAATAAAAACTCACACTTGCTCTAGTGCCAATAACGATTGTATCTAATACCCATCGACTCCACGTGTTTATCAAACAACTTCGGAGGTATGGCCTTCATCAGCGGGTCTGCTACATTATCTTCACTCGGTACCTTGCACACGAAAATATCCCCTCGCGACACAATCTCTCGAATGATGTGGTACTTGCGTTCCACATGCTTCGACTTCTGATGCGCCCTCGGTTCCCTTACTTGCGCAATGGCTCCAGTATTATCACAGTATAATGGAATTGCATTCCCGATACTTGGGACAACTCCCAATTCTGTGACAAAGTTCTTTATCCACACAGCCTATTTTGTAGCTTCAGAAGCTGCAATATATTCCGCCTCAATGGTGGAATCTACTGTTAATCCATGTTTGGAACTCTTCCAACAAACTGCACCTCCATTAAGGGTAAATACGTATCGAGATGTAGACTTTCTATCATCGAGATCCGATTTGAAATCAGAATCCATATACCCGTTAACTTGCAGTTCGTTTCCTCCATAAATTATTGACTTATCATTAGTACCTTTAAGATACTTGAGGATATGTTTAATGGCCATCCAATGGTCATTGCCTGGATTGGACTAATATTTACTAGTTACGCTAACAACGAAACTGATATCATGCCTTGTACATAACATGGCATACATTATGCTACCTAAACATTGTACGGGCCAAATTTGGGCCAGGGCAATTTTGTCATTTTACTCTAAGCCCAAGCTTCTGCCTCAAAAGGAAGCCCCATGTTTAAAGTGTATTCACAAGCCCAGGCCCGATGAGATACCACATGCTCAAAGCATAATCAGGGCTCACCCTACTCCGGTTCACATAACGCCGAGACTCATAAATTCTATTCACAACCCATTCGTTTCAGCTTACAACGCAGTAATAGCTCTTCATGAAGTCGACTGTTACCATAATCCAACAGACGATTAATCAAAGGCAATAAAGGCACACGTTACAGGAACATGTATATATAGGGAACAAGGCTCCTAGAGGAGGGGGATGCAACTTCTAGCTCTCCTACTCACATCCTTGAGACATGCTCAAGCTCACCAAACCTCCGACTGATCGCCCTCACGGAACCCTACCAAGTTAAAGGTATTATCCAACCTTTGACTTCCCACTTTCTAATTCCTTGCTTCCACTACTGACTTGGGCGTCGGAGTGCCCCCGGCACCCACCACACCGGTGGGTAGTCTATTCCCGCTCACTCTACATTTGTTTTGCAGGATCGCTAACGCCCCCAACTACAAATTCTCGATTGTGGACCTCGGGTGAAAACCAGCGTCCACAGTTTGGCGCCCACCGTGGGGCCCTAGCGATTCATAGCATTCTCCATCTACGATCATTTCAAACACCCATACTTATATGGCATCACGCGACGAGTAAACTCAAAATCTTATGACCACCAAATTAGCCATCCTCCAAAGATAATCACAAACATTGGAACACATTTCTTCAACCTCCTAAAGGCCTGAAGCTAAAGGTCACCCTAAAAATCTAAATAATTTGATATGATCTATTACAAGCATTTAACAGTGGGGCAAGCAGAAATCCACCATCAGACGATCGTCCACAAAGCCACCAAAGAAGAAGCCATATCCACCAGTCGACTAATCGCAGTTAGTCATTACCTTCAATGGAATTGTATTTCCTACCATTTACCACTGGTGATATGAAACTGGCATAAAGAAAGTGTCCCGAACGACGGTACCCGAGAGTAAAGTCTTGGCGTGGACATCCCAATTAACATTGCCAGGTATGGCTTCTACTTTTTAGTAATTTCCCGATCGACATTAGAAAGACATGAGACTTGTGATAGATATCATAGTTGGTATTACAATTTGTAGTATGTTACGGGTGTCCCAATCGACACAACGATTTACAACTAGGTACAATTAGGTACTGGTTTTGGATGGCTCAGTCGACATTAACAATGTCTGGCATATAACTTGTTAGGAATGTCCAACTCGATATTAGAGTGTTATTGAGGATGTCCCAATTGATATTACTTTATGTAGCTTGTCACTTGTTAAAGATTCCACTCGACACCCCACATAACACCAAGTTTAAGATCTCATCCGACATGAGATGGAAGAAGACTTAGCTTGACTGAGGTACCATTAGTTAAAACATAAACCAATTTTCTGTATGACAAAATGGATAGCCAACAATTTCATACTACATCGGTTGATTGTTATCTCCCTCAAAGGACATAAGAGGATAGTCGTTTTCTCCATACGATAAAATGGTTATCAACTCCACACTACATCCAGAGATCGACATCTTCTCCAAACGACTAAGAACATTTTTATTCTTTCGGATGATATGTATGATCTATCATCCCCTCCAGACGACATACACGTAATATCGTCTCACCCAGACTACATTGATATAATGTCGTCTGCTTCGTGGGACGTGGAAGGATTGTCATCACCTTCTGTCCACACGAAGATTTTTCATCTCCTCCAGACTACGTGAAAGGCAAGAGATGACATATTCTCCAGTGAGCTGCTCCACTCGCCAAAGATCCGTGAGCAACCATTATAAACAAAGTTGCATGAAACCGTGCCAAAAGAGTACGAGAGGAAAAAAAAATCTCAGTTTCTTTGAATCGACACTTTAGCCACACTGTCAAGCTTGTTATACTTGTGGTATTGAAGGCCTAACCAAGCAAGAAGCAAAGTCCTTAATAAAATAAAATCAGTCAGCCCACAAGCTTGATAGAAAACCAGTGATAAAAAGCATCGACAGGCCCAACAAAAGCCCATCAGTGCATTCTGCTTGGTCCCCTCATCCACGTACGACATGCATGAGTTGAGTAGCCAATTTGTCGGATCAAAAACAGCTTTCACAAAGAAATAGCCCTGAATAGTTACCAAACAAGTCAAACGTACTGCACCATCCAATCAATTATCAAAACCTGACCATGAGCAACAAGAAACATCCCAAAACAAAGAAATGAGATAGCCAAAAAGCTTAGCAGCCCACGAAGCAAAACCAACGCATGACAACCCACGAGTAGAACAAGGCCCAAAAACACGAACGAAAAGCCCAACGAACCAAGCGAAAGCACCCAAACTTTAATTGAGGCCCCAAACGAGGGTTATTGAGTCTGGTAGAGACTTTTAGAGAATGCAAGAAACTCAGTCTATATCATACCGCAGACGAAATATCCTCTATTACCTTGTCAACCGTAGTTGAGCTTTTGTCAAAATCCCTTATGTTTCTCTCAAACCGAATGATAAAAGAATTCCTAGAGTTATGACCAGTATACCATAACAGATTATATGAGTGGTATCTTGCTCCATGTGTGGGCATGCTCTGAGGTGAGGCATATATGACTTGGTAATATGCCCAGCTCATCTGAATTTGTCTTCTTCTACATGATTAGACTGTCACCACGTACAGCCTTCATTCGACACTAGCAAGGTCGCCACACACTACTCTCTATTCCATGAGTCAGATGCAAAATTGTCGAACGGCAGTCCACTACTCGCACGAATGAATTCAAATTATGGGCTGTAAATTGTGTCGAACGGCAATCCACTACTCCCTCCCCTGACAGTAACGCACAAGCACGGGGTAGAGTTCAATCTCACC
This sequence comes from Zanthoxylum bungeanum, assembly GCA_019454045.1. Taxonomy (NCBI): domain Eukaryota; kingdom Viridiplantae; phylum Streptophyta; class Magnoliopsida; order Sapindales; family Rutaceae; genus Zanthoxylum; species Zanthoxylum bungeanum. The sequence goes on along the minus strand of SKCR01053390.1, from coordinate 25,203 downwards.
AAGCATATTATCAGCAAGCAGAAGTCTGGCATTTTCACGAGCATCTAGCAGACATTATTTGGTTCTACACATGGGAGTCAAGCCAAATTTCATACCCCCATTACATTCAAATTGCCACAAGTATACATGGAAAGTTGATTGTTACCAAAAAAAAAAAAAAAAAAAAAAAAAAAAAAAAAAGATGACTTTCACCAAGATTCGCATGGCTACACGCTGATTGAAGGAAACTTTCCTGCCATGTGTTGCCCATGACCATGCGCAAGACACCCATCATGAATACCCATGTCGTCTCAACATACAGACTGCCCATCACCAAACTCATTACCTCATTCGACAATAAACAAATACACTCATTCTCGCACCAATCTTGGAAGTTCGTCACCTCTATATGCTTTATCAAGGCATGTTTTCTCCCTTTCAGAGAGGGCTGAGCAGAGGCAGATGAGGATGAAAGAGCAGCGACAATCAATACCTCCGACTGCGACGTCGAGTCGGCTCTCACCTCCGACCTCACACTTTTGACACATCTCGAGCCAAGGAGATCGCCGGCTCCATGATGGCTCAGGATCCTGGCTTGTTGCGCCAGACAGGTTTGCTCTAGCACCATGGCTTCTGGATGGCTCGGTTTAATGCAACCTCTCTGTCGATGGTTGGCGATGTAGAAGACTGGTTTTGGGGATTGCTTGTAGATTTGGTTTTGGGGATCATTTGTCGTATCAAGTGTAGGCTGAACACAAAGCTCTATTGTCGCATGAATAGCTTGTTGAATGGAATTATACTTTTCCAGATGTAGGCTCTTCAAAAGTCATAGTATATAGCCCCACTTTGCCCTTAGCCCAAAAGAACCCATTTCAAGAATAATAAACGACACCGGCCCCTTCATCAGTCCATGGGCCTACAATCCAGTTCACCAACTCACAGCCCATTTTGTACAAGTGTTCGACCCAAGTGACACCTGAAAGGTTTGAATTGAATAAAAATTAAACATATCTAAAGCAACTTAAATCAACATCACTCATACTGGCCGTGTTAATTAAATGATTCAATTACTTTCCATAATACATGTGAGCATCTTCACGCTCAACTTTTGGTCAACAAGATTGTGATAAGCTTGGTAGTTGGTGATGGATTTTGCTGCTTCATTAGCCATTGTGGAACTCGTTACTTTATGCCTTCATATAAGTTTCTCTTACACGACATTCTGACTTTTGAGGTTGGCTAGCCCTTTTGATCATTTACGTGTGAATATCGGTTAAATGGACTTAATAGAAGTTTATTCGACCGTTCATTTAGACATCCTTCAGATCCATATAATTATAGTGTAATGGGCCTTCTTCAAGTTTAGTAGAATGCAGATTCAGTTGAACTTACATCAAGTTCGTTCGACTAACAGTTTCATGGACTTTCATTATTTTTGCTCGACCATAGTCTCATGACCTTCATCAGGTCTAGTAGGTTGAAGACTCATTGATCCATGTTTAGATCATGTAGGATGAGGAGTGGAGACCTTCATGAATCTTTCATCACGACTTCAGTATGTAGACTCCTCAATGTGCCTTCATTAGGTAAAATGGAGTGGTTTGATTCTCATGTACGTTCTTTGGAAGTGTATAGACTTTGTAGGACCTCATTGGGTCAAATGGAGTGTAGGCTACGATGTACCTTATTCGTGAGCAGTAGAACGAAAACTTGCTTAAATCCCCATCATATCTGGTAACTAGAATCATGGAGATTTCTCTGACTGTCGTCTGATTTAATCGATTGAAGACATTCCTCATGGCTCATATAGAGTCAACATATGACTTTCACCCAGACTAGGGAAAAATTTGAAGAACTCCCATGGTCCTTGACCTGTAGTGTGGAGATTATAGTGATCTCATCAAGTCCAGTCGACCAAGGGGACATACCCCCACGAATTTCCCACGACAGATGAGGCATGTCGAGTGAAATTCAGATCCTGAATCCTGACATGGTTCAGTCGACCAAGGGGACATACCCCCAGTGAATTTCACACAACATATGAAAAATGTCGACTGAAATTCTTATCCTGATCCCAAACATGGTTTAGTCGACCAAGGGGACATACCCCCACGAATTTCCCACGACAGATGAGGCATGTCGAGTGAAATTCAGATCCTGAATCCTGACATGGTTCAGTCGACCAAGGGGACATACCCCCAGTGAATTTCACACAACATATGAAAAATGTCGACTGAAATTCTTATCCTGATCCCAAACATGGTTTAGTCGACCAAGGGGACATACCCCCACGAATTTCCACGACAGATGAGGCATGTCGAGTGAAATTTAGATCATGAATCCTGACATGGTTCAGTCCACCAAGGGGACATAACCCCACGAATTTCCCACGACATATGAGACATGTCGAGTGAGATTCAGATCCTGAATCCTGACATGGTTCAGTCGACCAAGGGGACATACCCCCAGTAAATTTCACATGACCTATGAAAAATGTCGACTGAAATTTTATCCTGATCCCATACATGGTTCAGTCGACCAAGGGGACATACCCCCACGAATTTCCCACGACATATGAGACATGTCGAGTGAAATTCAGATCCTGAATCCTGACATGGTTCAGTCGACCAATGGGACATACCCCCAGTGAATTTCACACGACATATAAGACATGTCGAGTGAAATTCAGATCCTGAACCTTGACATGGTTCGTTCGTCCAAGGGGACATACCCCCAGAGACCATCACACGACACTTGAGGCGTGTCGAATGAACGTTTGATCCTGAACCCAAACATGGTTCAGTCGACCAAGGGGACATCCCCCTTGGACTCACTCTGAGTCAAGTTGTAGACATGGATTACACATGTCGTATGACTTATACCTTCCTAGACTCATCAAGTTCAGTCGTCAGGGACATCCCCCATGATTCATGTCGAGTCAAGTCGTAGACATAGAAAACACATGTTGTATGACTTATATCCTGAACCTTCATCTGGTTCAGTCGACCGGGGACATCCCCCATGGACTCATGTCGAGTCAAGTTGTAGACATGGATTACACATGTCGTGTGACTTATATCCTGAACCTTCATCTGGTTCAGTCGACCGGGGACATCCCCCATGGACTCGTGGCGAGTCAAGTTGTAGACATGGAACACACATGTCGTGTGACTTATGACCTGAGCTTTAACTGGTCCAATTAATTGGGTGCTTCCCCAATGGTTCTAATAGAATCAAGTTCATTATCCCGACCATCATCTGGTTCGGTCGATTGGGTACTTCCCCAATGGCTCTGGTAGAGTCAAATTCATTGTACCGACCATCATCTGGTTCGGTCGATTGGGCATTTCCCCAATAACTCCTTTAGAATCGAGTTCATAACTTAAACATTCATTTGGCTCAAATCAATAGGCAGCATCAAACGCTCGAGTACGCCTACATACTATGGCCTCGTCGCAATCAACACACGCGTCAAGTACCCTCCAAGCCAAGGACTCCTTGACTTAGAGAGTAGGGGACAAACTGTACGGGCCAAATTTGGGCCAAGGGCAATTTTGTCATTTTACTCTAAGCCCAAGCTTCTGCCTCAAAAGGAAGCCCCAATGTTTAAAGTGTATTCACAAGCCCAGGCCCGATGAGATACCACATGCTCAAAGCATAATCAGGGCTCACCCTACTCCGGTTCACATAACGCCGAGACTCATAAATTCTATTCACAACCCATTCGTTTCAGCTTACAACAGTCAGTAGTAATAGCTCTTCATGAAGTCGACTGTTACCATAATCCAACAGACGATTAATCAAAGGCAATAAAGGCACACGTTACAGGAACATGTATATATAGGGAACAAGGCTCCTAGAGGAGGGGGATGCAACTTCTAGCTCTCCTACTCACATCCTTGAGACATGCTCAAGCTCACCAAACCTCCGACTGATCGCCCTCACGGAACCCTACCAAGTTAAAGGTATTATCCAACCTTTGACTTCCCACTTTCTAATTCCTTGCTTCCACTACTGACTTGGGCGTCGGAGTGCCCCCGGCACCCACCACACCGGTGGGTAGTCTATTCCCGCTCACTCTACATTTGTTTTGCAGGATCGCTAACGCCCCCAACTACAAATTCTCGATTGTGGACCTCGGGTGAAAACCAGCGTCCACAAACATGAAGCATAAGGTTGGTTAGACATTCAAACCTTCTCATCTTCTGTTTGTGGGCTCATCTTCTTTGAAAGGTGAATCACATGTCTAAACGGTATGTTTGATGTCTTACAGTTACCAAAATTATACCGTTCCAAGATCTTATCTATGTACGTTGATTGGGATAACCCAATCAGCCTCCTTTGTCTATCTCTATAGAGTTTTATCCCTAAAATATAGGAAGCTTCTCCCAGGTCCTTCATGGAGAAATTCTTACAGAGGTACGCTTTGACGCTTTGTAACATACCTAAATCATTCCCAATGATTAGGATGTCATCAACATATAGGACTAAAAATACGACCATGCTCCCACTGGACTTCTGATACACAGGATTCTTCCGAATTCTTGAGAAAACCAGACGATCTAATAATCTCGTCGAATCGAAGATTCCAACTTCGTGAAGCTTGTTTAAGTCCATAAATGGACTTCTTAAGCTTACATACCATACCCGAGTTTTCGCTGGATGCAAAACCTTCCGGCTGTTCCATATAGATTTCTTCATCAAGAAATCCATTTAGAAAAGCCGTTTTGACATCCATTTGCCAAATCTCATAGTCATGATACGCAGCTATAGAAAGTAAAATCCGAATAGACTTAAGCATTGCTACTGGTGCAAAAGTTTCATCATAGTCGACGCCAGGTCGCTGCGTGTAACCTTTTGCAACCAGTCGGGCCTTGTAAGTTTCAACCTTACCGTCAGGCCCGCGCTTCTTTTTGTAAACCCATTTACATCCGATAGGAACAATTCATTCGGGAAGCGGAACCAAGTCCCAAACTTGATTCTCATGCATTGAGTCTAACTCGGATTTCATGGCACTTTGCCACTTCACAGAGTCGATGTCCAACATCGATTCTCTATAGGTGAAAGGATCAGTCTCTTCAACTAAGAGAACATCTAGACTCTTTTCTTGTATCAAATACAAGCGTTCAGGAGGTCTAGATACCCTTTCTGACCTACGGAGTGTGTGTGTTGAAGGTCCTTCATCTACTTGAACTTTAGGTTCCTCTGTTGGTTCGTTGTTTTCAGGTTGGACTTCATCAAGTTCAACCTGTCTATGGTTACCACCTTCAGACAAAAATTCTACTTCTAGAAATTTTACGAAGCGAGCTACGAACACATTTCGATGTTCGGTATCATAGAACAGATATCCCCTCGTATTCGAAGGATATCCGACAAACCTAAACTTTTTCTCTTGAGGCGAAAACTTATCTTGCTGAGTCACCTTGATATAAGCAGAACAACCCCAAACCTTAATGTAACTAAGATTTGGTCTCCTACCGAACCATATCTCATACGGAGTCATAGGAACAACTTTTGAAGGAATCTTATTCAAAAGATGTGCAGCTGTTAAAAGAGAGTAGCCCCATAAGTAATAGGGAAAATCTGTTAAACTCAACATCGATCGGACCATATCTAATAAAGTCCGATTTCTCCTCTCAGATACTTCATTGTGTTGTGGAGTATCTGGAGGAGTATATTGAGCGAGAATCACATTCTCCTTCATATAATCCATGAACTCACCACTCATATATTCGTCGCCTCTATCGGATAGAAGGCATTTAATATATTGACCAGTTTGTTTTTCTACTTCATTTGAGAACTCTTTGAATTTTTCAAAGGTTTCTGATTTATGTCGCATCAAATACACATAACCGTACCGTGCCCAATCATCGGTAAAGGTAACGAAGTACGAATAACCACTGTGAGCAGTCTGACTTAGTGGACCACATACATCAGAATGCACGAGTTCCAGTAAGTTAGTGGTGCGGTGTCCAACACCAAAAAATGGGGCTTTGGTCATCTTACCCAGAATACATGATTCACAACTTGGATATGATTCAATGGCAAGATCTGGTATCAAACCATTCCTAACCAATTGGGTAAGGCGTTTAACGCCTATGTGACCCAGCCGCATATGCCAAAGTTCAGTATTATTAATTACAGGTAAACTACGTTTATTAACTCCATTATTTAAAATATCTTTTGAAGTTTGCAATGTATAATGACAGTCATTTAACAAAAGTGTCCTATTCGGCAATGAGATCTCGCATACTCCCACTGAAACTGCATCCAGAGAGTCTCCACTCCCGAATTGCAACTGCATCTCTCCAGGATTCAGTCTTCTACTTTCCTTCAGGACCTGCAACGAATTGCAAATGTTAATGGGACAAGCAGAATCTAAAATCCAGTTGGATGTAACGGCTTCACAAGCCAAAGATATATCAATAACTGGAAAAATAAATGTACCTGATGTAGATGCTATCTTCCTCCTCAGCTAGGCTATGTAGTCATGACAGTTCCTTTTTCAGTGCCCGACTTTACTGCAGTGATGGCACTTGTCTTCAGAAGCCCTTTTGGGCTTTGCTATCTTTGCATGTGGTTGAGGACCAAAATCCTTCTTCTTCTTCCCTTTCTTCTTCTTCCCTTTGATCCAATCTGGGAAGAAGCGGAAAGTGAAGCAAGTCTCGGAGGACTAGTCGGCACTACCTTCTTAAGGTCCTCTTCTGTTGTGAGCAACATCCTATGCAGCTCTTGGTAGGTACAGACAATCCCATTCATGTTGAAATACATCACAAACTGGAGATAAGAAGCTGGGAGCGACCCAAGAATGACACTCCTACCGAGAATGTCATTCAAAATGTGATTATGTTGCCTCAATTGATCGATCAAATCGATCATCTGAAGAACATGTGGGCTAACAGCTTGCCCCTCATCCAATCGCGCATGGAACAGTTACATTGCAACCTTGTGAACAACTACTTGTTCTTGTTTCTTAAACGATTGTCTTAATCGTGTCATCATAGTATAAGCATCTGACATGCCATAATACTGTTTCTTGAGTCCCGGTGAAAGCAAACTTAAGATGTATGATTTAACCCTTAAATCATCATCCTTCCAAGTTTGGAAGACTTCGAGTTCTTCTGATGTAGCGTCCTCTGCCACAGTAAGGGGCAGTAACCCTCAAGAACATATCCCAACCTCTCGGAATCGAGGACAATCCTCAAATCCAAATGCCAATCGGTGAAGTGTGGATGGTGCCGCCATCGCAATCTATCATATAGATCACGAAAACAGTTAGCAGAAATTTAAGCAGTTTCATATAATATCTTAAGCATAAACTAGATCATGGATTTTTAATCTAAAAATGCCCATCCCACTAAATCATGCAATATTGTAATCCCCAAACAGAATACAAATATTTAATAATTAAATTAAATACAAATAGTGAAAAGTGGATCCTGTGAATATATTTCAGCTCACAGCAGAGGCACGATCTCGCATACGTATATTCATCAGGTAGACAACTCCTTTGTCAATCACTCACTAGTGACTCCTGGGTTTCCGGGCCTGGTCGTTTCTCATTGTCGCTGCTAAGGCAGGCCCACGAGGAGACGTACCAAGTGTAGGCACTACATTTTTGCATATAAGTCCCTATGATAAGTCTCATTTAGAGGCACTACCTTTTATGTCACGGAAGTCGCGGGAAACGGACGTTGGAAGGGGAAATTCAGAATAAGTATGTCATCAGGTTCATTTCAAAAAGTTCACTATTTTCATTCGTGTTGCGTTCGTGACCACGTTCGAACATCAAGCAGATTGCGGGAGTTCGTTTGTTGTTGTTGTAGCGTTCGAATCGGCGTTCGAACGGCGTCGGTATTTCTGGTTTTGCTGCTAGCCTCACACCCAAGCCCAATTAGCCCACCAAAGCCCATAAAAGACATCCAAATTAATAAAATACATATTTAACACATGGGGAATTAAATAAAATCTAAAAATCATTTACCAAATTAAAATAAATATCAAATAAAATCATGCCTAATTAAAATAAATCAACAAATTTTATTCCTAATCAAAACAAATTAAATATCTCTCTTCCTAATAAAACAAATCACCTACCTAAAACAAAACAAATTAAAATATCATATTTCTATTCTAACAAAACATGTCCCCAATTAAAATATATACTTTCCTTGCAAGACACTAATTGGTTTCCTTCTTTATTCAAAAACCCATGCACAACCCAAACCATAACATACAACTATAAAAGAAACCACTTCTCAACCCTTCACCCTCCTAGCTCATTTCACACATAATTCACACAAGAAATCTCTCTTCTCCTCCTGACTATTCACGCAAAAATACAAAGAAAAAGCATAGCAATCCACACCTCATACACAAGAAAAAGAAGCAAAGAATTTTCTCTCCTCCTCCTCCCTCCATAGCCGAATACACAGCCCTTAAACACCCTTGCATTACCGAAAATCACAGCCCTTAAACACCCTTGCATTACCGAAAATCACAGCCCCTGAATTCCCAAAACGGTAACTAAAAAAAACTGCACCCTAAACCTTCAAAAACATCCAAAAATAATAGCCTAAAACACCAAAACAGTGACCGAAATACAGCAGCAAAATAGCAGGGAAACGGAGGGAAAATAGCAGCCCGAACAGCGAAGCAGCGAAGGGAAATGTTGAACCAGTGAACCGGAGGAGTTACGGAGCATCCACCCTCCGACGACCATGTACGGTACATCCAAAAGTCGACATAAAAGGTTAGACCTGAGGGCACATTTCTCATTAGTTTATATTCATCTTTTAATTGTTTATTGAATTTTATTCGCATGAGAGTCGTTGCATAATGTGTGTTGTGGCCCTTGAATGAATGAAAATATATCGCCTCTTGTGGTATATAGGATGGAAACCCGGACATAAATTTCATAGCCGATTCCGAATGGACGGTAGTATGATATGTACTCGGGATACAACTCCACGTACCACTTGAGTATACAACACATATTTTATTTCACGTTATCTTGATTTGTTTATTATCGTTATTTATTTTATGCATGTTATTTGTTTGAGTAATGATGAGGTCAAACACATGGGCTTAGTAAGTGCGATTAAATGTCTTCTATTTCGAGGGGTTAAAATCCTTTACCACGATGTTTTGCCGTGCCGGATGATGTATATTCGGTTGAATGTTAGATGTGTTCAATCGAGTAAACGAAGTCCAATATTGTTGTCTTTTTTTTTTATGTGCATTATGTCATTAGCGCATGGGCTTAGTAAGTGCGATTAAAGGTCCTCTATTTCGAGGGGTTAAGATCCTTTACCACGATGCTTTGCCGCGCCGGGCGAGGTACACATGATTGGATGGGAATGAGTTCAATCGGACACGTGAGGTCCTACATTGTGGATTTGTTTGTCTATGTATGTGTTGCATGCATCAGGTCTGGTTCCATTCGAACGCGTTCTCAAACGCTACACGAACGCGAACCTTCTGTTTACCGTTCGAACACTTTTTCAGATGCTACTCAAACGCGCACGAATTTTCTTAGTTTTATCATGCATCAGGTATGGTCCCGTTCGAACGCATCCTCAAACGCCCCACGAACGCGAACATTCTGTTTACCGTTCGAACGCGTTTTACAAACGCTACATGAACGCGCACGTATTTTCTTTGTTTTATCATGCATCAGGTCTGGTCCCGTTCGAACGCGTTCTCAAACGCTACACGTACGCGAACCTTCTGTTTGCCGTTCGAACGCGTTTACGAACGCTACACGAACGTGCACACATTGAACTGAGTCCTTTTCATCACACTTTATGCATAATTGCCCATTAGTTATCCCTTTGTATTATGAACCTGATTGCTTCTCTTTATTACGCATGATTGTGCAATTTCCATTTATCTGTATCCCCACATGTATGAGTACAATGTGCTTATTAAGTTGTATGCTTGCCGTATGTTAATTTACCTTTATGCATGCAAATTCAGACAAAGATTATATGCAAATAGGTTGTATGCAAAGATGAAAAATGTGTTATATGCAAACTTAGATATGAGCTTTGTACTTATGCATTCGAACTTAGGAGTAAATTATCCTTGGAATAAATGTTGCTTAGGCTTGGTTGAATTATTGCACAAATCATTTTATTACAAGTGGCATAAGTAAGGGACCATTCCGAACCCAATGGTTTGAGGTCTTCCCTTGCGATGGGTGAGTGCGGCCTTAAATCTTTGTCCCGGTTCACACCAGGTGGCGACTCCATCATTCTCCGGTTTAGTCCCCCGTGGGCTACTCCGTACTCCCAACTGGGCCGCGAGCCTGGAACAGCATGCGTCGCCCAGTTTCTGTGTTCCCACACCAAGGTTAAACTTGTGAATGATAAACTCAAGTTACTTGTGTAACCCTGACAGCTAGGGCACGTTCAGGATTCCGCTTTCACTTGAATTTATCTAGTATCTGATATACATCCGGTATAAATAAATCTCTATCGGCTACACCCTCACAGTAGAGGCACGGTCTCGGATGTAGTCACAGAGAAATATTTATAAACCGTATCGACAAGACGGACCACATAACATACATCAAATGCATGTATAAAGTTAAGAAAACATGATTAAACATTGAATTAAAGGGCTAATCATATTAGGGGGCCTAGAATCAGACTCGCTCTCATACCATTTTGAATGGGGTTTTATTGCGAAAATCCGGTAACGCAGCGGAATAGTGGAAAATCAAAATTTTCCGATTTCAAAACTTTTTCTCGGATTAATTAAATAAACTTATTTATTTTATTATCCAATAATCAAATTATGAAATAAAACACTATAAATCAAATTTATGTGAATTTACCGAATTACCCATAAAACCAAGCATTTTATTTATTTTTAATCTGAAATTGTTCAAAACAATTTTGAATGATTCTAAATCATTTATAATATGAATTTAACATGTTCCAAATGTCAAATACAATTAGCAAATAAAATTTCCCAAAAATTGGCCCAAGGTCGTGAGCTTCACAAAGGGGGGGTAAGTGCATTTTGCATTTCCATTGTTCAAAACACATGCAAATGAAATCCAATCAACATAAGATTTAATATGTATCATATAAACATCCAAGTACACGATATAAATGAAAAGCCCCAAATTTGGAAGTGCGCTTAAACCCTAATTTTTCAATTTCTTCAAATTGGACAAATTAGACCAAATTGGTTAAATCCAATACTTCAATCATGTTTCTTCCATTCAAATCAAGTCTCAACACAATGAAATAACTATAGATCAAATCTAGGTCATTTAAGAGTGGGTCAACAACTCTAGATTAGCAAAGTTTCTCAAACTTACAAAAGAATGCAAGTAAACAATTTAGAATCATTCTATTGAACTCAATACAAGCATATCCAAATTCTCAAACTTCCATCAAAAATAAAAACACAAAGAATAAAGAATAGAAAAACATGAGAACATCACAAGATGTAGCGTAGAACATAAGGAACATTTTCCTCTCTAATAGTAAGTTGGAAAAACTTACTAAAAACCAAGTTTTTTTTTTATTTTTCCTTTTGTCTTTCTTCTTCTTCCTCAAGCTTTTTTTATTTTCTTTCAATGGAGTTTTAGATGAGATTTAGGTTAATGAAAAATATCCAACACTTGGACATTTTATGACTTGGCCGAAATTTGCACTAAAAGAAAACAAAATGATATTTTTTTCACTTTAATTCAATTAATGCCAACTTGGTCACTTGTTTATGAAATCATTAACTCTTTAATGAATTCATAAACTCAAGTAAAGAATCTTTAAGTCATCTCACCATTTATCATAACTTTAAAATATCTACACTTTAATTAATTTAATCATTTAACAATTAAATAATTAATTAATTAATTAAATACAAATATATTAAATATATGTATAATATTTACATTAAATATTAAATACATACATATATTATTATGATATTAGTCAAATATCTCAATTTGATAATTAATTAATGTGTATTTGAATTAATCAAGCATTAAATGCAAATACACAAAATTAAGGAAATGACTATCGGGTCCATACACATGTATTTTACGTTAAACCTTTAAACGACTTTATAAATAATCAGTATCATTTATAAATATTGCCCTAGTGCTCTACGAGTATATTTCATTAGTGAGACTCTCTAGATTCAGGCATATCCGTCACGAAATCCAATTTCGTGTCCATAATTTATCCACCCGTAAATTATGACGATCATGGATAAACTCGCTAAATCATACAGGTCGAGGTCATGGAAAATGTATAATTCCTCCATCACAGGTATCCGGATAAATCCCAGAGATATAGATATAAACGTCAATCTCTATAGGGATTATCCAGTCAACTATTCTATTAGCAATCTCAAAAAGAACATTTAGAACTAACTTCTAAATTGTACCACGGGCCCATGATTTTTATCTGATTGCTAATCATATGGACTACCTATGCTCTGTTACACAGAATTGACGGATCATATCTCGATACTCACAGGACACCCTGAGGATCTATCCACACCCAACGAACAGGCGGAGGTCTGATCTAAATAGATCGGTGACGTGACTGCCATCTAAGTGTAGAAGATGTCTCATGTGCCCACAATGGCATCTCAAGTCTAAGAATCACAAGTTCTACTCAACCCGATAAGATTCTTATTGACGTTGGTGTACCATCCATTAAGAATCTTCTGTGAGTTGTTCAGTGTTTATCCGCTATAAACACCTACACGTCTATACTAGTCTCCAAGACTTATGGTTCATTGAGAAACCATTGGAATCATATATTCCAGTATACGACATGTACCAGTCTCAACGGGTTTACTATACTGACCAAGTAGTGTAAACCTTGACCAGGAACTGTCTGAGAATGACAATGTCATGATGCAACCCAATGTCAGTTGCGACGCTTTTGCAACTGCACCATGACTAGTCATTCTAAGGTCATTACTTATTTACCATATTAAAAGATACATTATATTATAGAAACTGCATATATTATTCAAAATAATAACGTTTTATAGAAGTATTCATAAAGAAATACAACCGGGAATTGGCGCTCTGAGAACCAACCCCAACATATGTGGCTTTGACGAGAAGATGACACGTGTCACGTGGTTGTCGACAGACTGAATTATTAGCTCAGTTTCGCGACGTGTGAAGGCTTGTCGTCGCGACGCTGATGTCATGATGACTTAAGGGATGATGCGTGTCGGCATGTTGAATTATTGTGCTGACATCATGATGACATGGCGATGACGCACGTGCTGACGTATATGATGATGTGGCAATGATATGTGTAGGCAGATTAATAATTATTCTGACATCATGATGACAAGTGTCGACAGAATATTAAGTGAGGCGCGTCGCGACGTGAATTTTAATTTTTCCTTTTTTGTCTTTTTTTTCACCGTTTTTGCCCCAAGTTGATTCCATTGAGTCCCAAAACTTTATTTATCTATAAAACACACGAAAACATATCAAAACATTCATAAAACCCGAGAAACTATACAAAATATTATGTCAAATGGGCGGTAAAGGGTGATACATTTTCTGCTCATCACACCCTCAAACCTAACATTTTGTTAGTCCTCGAGTAAAACAAACAAAACAAAATGAAATAAATAATTAAAATTAAATTAATCTAAGCCACTTTCATAGGGATCACGGTTGCATTTAACGTATGCAACAAGCCTTTAAACCTCTAGGTGTCCCTAGTGGACGAGTTATAGTCTCGTGAGGGCTTACAACGACGATACCCACAAACGTCAATTACATGCACATGCAATCACACATAAAAACAAAAGAAAGAAAGAAATAAAATAAATGAAAATAATAGCTATATATACAATGTCCTCAGAGAATAACTAGCAATAAAGTTAAAGGAACCTTTAAAATACATACTACATGTGGGAACACAGAAATCTGGGGCGACGCATGCTGTCCTAGGCTTGCGGCCTAGTTGGGAGTACGGAGTAGCCACGAGGGACTAAACCGGAGAGTAATGGAGTCGCCACCCGGTGTGAACCGGGAAAATGAGATTTAAGGCCGCACTCACCCCTCGCAAGGGAAGACCTCAAACCGTTGGGTTCGGAATGGTCCCTTACTTATGTCACTTGTAATAAAAGGATTTATGTAATAATTTAACCAGGCTTAAATAACATTTATTTCCAAAAATATCATGCTTCTAAATTCATATGCATACATCAACAAGTTCATCACAACATGCAACATCACATGGAAATCTCATGAACATATTTCAATCCTATGATATGGAAAACTAAGAACAACATAATCATGCTTGAGTACTATCTCATGAACCTATTAACCAAATAACATGCTAACAGCCTAATCATGCTTGAATACAATCCCAAGAACACATAGAATGGATAAATGCAGGAATACAAATAATACGGTTGGCTATATAACACAAGAAAGATCAACCAAGAGGCAATTATGCATGAATATGATAATACAGACTCATTTCAGTGTGTGCGCGTTCGTGTAGCGTTCATAAACGCGTTCGAACGGTAAACAGAAGGTTCGCATTCGTATGGCGTTTGATAACGCGTTCGAACGGAAATGAAACAGAATGCTCGCGTTCGTATGGCGTTTGATAACGCGTTCGAACGGAAATGAAACAGAATGTTCACGTTCGTATAGCGTTCGTGAACGCGTTCGAACGGAAATGAGACCTGATGCATGATAAGGCAAAAATGCATGCGCGTTCGAGTTGCGTTCGTAAACGCGTTCGAACGGGAACAGACCTGATGCATGAAATGGGACGCATACATAAACAATAAAATAAAGGGGGCGCGGCGAAGTACTGCCGTAAAGGTGGCCTTTTGGGGGCTCTTGATCTCTCAAAGAGAGGACCTTTAGACCAACATACTAAGCCCATGCGCGTCACATCACATCATGCATACAAACATAAAGACAATCATATTCAACTAAGTATGTCCGATTGAACGTGTCTTGCATCCAACCGAACACACATTAACCGGCGCGGTAAAACATCGTGGTAAAGGGCTTTAACCCCTCCCCATAGGGGATCTTTCATTCCACTTACTAAGCCCATGCGCTCGATTGAACCATGCATAAAAAAACAACATACATAATTCAAGTGACGAAAAATAAACAAATGCAACACAAAACAAAATAGGTGCCGTTTACTCAAGCGGTACGTGGATTTGTGTCCCAAGTACAGACCGCACTACCGTCCATTCGGATTCGGCTACGGAATTTACGTCTGGGTTTCCATCCTATATACCACAAGAGACGACACTCTTTCATTCATCCAATACCCACAACACACATCATACACAAACAAGATTTAACAAACAAGTAAAATACAATCAAAATAAATAACAAAAATCAAATAAAGACGAGTGTGAAAAGTACCCTCAGGTCTAACCTTTTAAATCACCTCTCGGATGTACGGTACACGATCGTCGGAAGGGTGGATGCTCCGCAACTCTCCCGGTTCACTGGTTCACTGTTCTCGTTCGTTGTCTTACTGTTTTGAGTCGTCGTTCTCCGTCTTTTGCTACTGTTTCCTTGTGGTTTCGCTGTTGTTTCCTCTTTATCTTTTGCTTACTGTTTTTGGGTGTGTTCTTCATGTAATTTTTATGTGTGTTGTGTATGAGCTAGGGACTAGGGTTGAGAAGGTTGGTGAAGGGTTCTTTTTATAGGCAAAGGGTTGGGCTTGACAAGGAAAGGGATTTGGCTAATTAAAGAGGGATTTGATTTGGTGCTGGACAAGGAAGCAAGGGATTTGATTTGGTTTGGTTTAGGAATACAATATTTTAGATTGGTAATTATCTTATTAGATTAGGAAGCCAAATATATGATTGGCTTTAATTGGTTAGGATAGATTTTAATTAGGTATATCTTCTTTTTAGTTTTAGTATATAATATATTCAAATTATTTAAATTAGGCATGATTTTAGTTTAAGTTTGGTAAATGCTTTATTTAATTGGTAAATGGTTTAAATATTTTATTTAATGTTTAAATTATATTTATTTATTTAATTTGGGATGTGTTTTATGGGCTTTGGGGGGCTAATTAGGCTGGATGTGAGGCTAGCAGCAAAACCAGAATTACCGACACCGTTCGAATGCTTACTCGAACGCGGCACGAACGCCCGCAATCCGTTTGACGTTCGAACGTAAACACGAACGCAGCACTAACGAAAACAGTTAACCTTGTTTATTCTGAATTTCCCCTTCCGATGTCCGTTTCCCGTGACCTCCGTGACTTAAAAGGTAGTGTCTCCAAAATGAGACTCATCATAGGGACTTATGTGTAAAAATGCAGTGCCTACACTACAACTAAAATCCAATCCTTTGAACAAAGTATCTAAATCAGACTCTAAGTCTGTGTGTGTGTGTGAATAGCTCTGCAAACAGCTTCGATTCTAAGTTATTAACTAGGTGAGTTTGTCTCAATTCTTAGTAGTTAATGGGTCAAACCAACCTGACTATCTAAAATTGTTATGTTTACTATAATATGCGCAAAGTGTGGTATGAAATTTTTTTTTTAATAAAGCGTGCAAAAATTAAAACATGCAGGAAAGAAAAAATAATAACGGAGAAAACAAATAAACATAAACAACCTCACCCCCAAACCTAAACCTAGTATTGTCCCCAGTGCATTACAAAATAAAAGAAAGATAAGAGAACAATAGTACTGTGGTTTCTTCATTCCTCAGCCTCGTCGTCATCCTCGCTGCTGTCTTTTGGATAGGCTGGAATCTGATCATCACTCAATACCTGATGATGTGCCATTCGCTGAAGCAGTTGAGCGATGTAGTCGACCCGAGATTCCAACTAATCTACGGGTTGTGATATGGAGCGAGATCGCGATGGTCGTTGCGCTGGTTGAGGTTTCTGTCGTGGTTGTGCAGGTGCTAATAAGGAAGAACCGGCCTGTGCAGGCCTCTCTGCTCGGAGTTTTTGGATAATTTGAGTGGTCAATGCAATGGTGGGCTGCATTATTTCTTCCCTAAGGTCTATGGGCACCCTGGCCAGCGTTCATAGGTTTATAATTAAACTACAGTGTAGCAGGCCAGTTTGTGTAGAACATGCTGCCAAAACTATATTGGTTGATATCAGCCCACCCACATCAATGGTAAGTCCCTCCAATAGAGAGTATAACAAGATCATTCGTTTTTTGTGTCATTGGTAATATGAGTGCCTGGCAGTAATGTGCGAGTCAGGAAATGAAACCAAACCCTGGCATCTTACTTAAGATATCGTGAGATCATCTTCAAATATTCCCTTCTGCTACTTGTAGACACTGCATTTTTGCATAATGCCCGATAATGAGCCTCGAATGGAGGCACTACCTGATAAGTCGCGGAAGTCGCGGGAAACAGACGCCGGAAGGGAAAATTCTGAAGTTAATAGCTCATCAAATTTAAATTCGCTAGTTAGCCGCAGGTTCGCTTAGTCAATTCCTGTTTCAAACATTAATCTTGGCCCAAAACCACCGCACCCATCCAAAGCCCACATGCATAACCCTAACCCAAATGCACCACTATTATAAAAGAAGCCATGCACAAACCCTAATGTAGGACACAAAAATCGGAGACGCTGTCCCGAGCTCGCGGCCCGGTCGGGAGTACGGAGTAGCCCGCGGGGGACTAAACCTGAGAAATAAAATGGAGTCGCCACCCAGCGTGAACTGGGAAATGATTTAAGGCCGCACTCACCCCTCGCAATGGAAGACCTCAAACTGTTGGGTTCGGAATGGTCTCTTACTTATGTCAATTGTAATGAACAGATTTATGCAATAATATAACCAAGTCTTACGCAACATACACATGCACGATTAACCAATATCTAAGTTTGCACACATAGGAGTAAACAAAAATAAAAGCGAGCACGCAATCTCATAAACATATCAAATAGATAAATGCGGAAATAATAAATATGTGACCAAAGAATTTGGTCGTTTTCAATGTAGGACTTCGTATGCCCGGTTGTACGTATTTCAAGTCCAACCAAGCATGTCGTTTCCAGGACGACAAAATAAAATATAAAAAAGGGTGCCCTCAGGTCTTACCTTTTAAGTCACTTCTCGGGAGTGCGTTGGGACGTCGCCGGAAGAATTAATGTTTCCGTTATTTTCACTGGTTCGCTGTTTCCACTCGCTGTTTTCTCTATTATCACTCGCTGTTTCTGCTCACTATTTTCTCTATTTTCACCTGTTGTTTCACTGTCTCTGGACTGTTTTGGTTGTATTTGGGGCTGTTTTCAAGGGTTATTTTTGGTGAGTGTGGGGACTGTTTTTGGGATGATTTTGTTCACTGCTTTGCTGCTGTTTAGGGACTGTTTTGGGTTGGTTGTTCACTGCTTTGCTGCTGTTTAGGGAGAAGAGAGCATAAAGAGAATTATGGTTTCTTTGTTGCTTTTTGAGTTGGCCGAGAGAGAAAGTCAAGAGTTGATGATGCCGAGAGTTTATGAGAGAGAAAGATGAGAGATGAGAGGCTATTATGGTTTATTATTTTTTGTTTTCTGTTTTGTAAACAAAGTGAGAGAGCGTGAGAGTTGAGAGAGGGAGGGGGAGCCGTGAGGAGTGAGAGGGAAAAACTAGGATTGGTTTAGGTCTCTTTTTATAGTTTCATGTTAGGGTTTGCTTGTGCATGGGATCTTCAAAAAAAAAAAAAATCAAGTAAAAATGGATGTATTTAATTAATTTAAAAAGGAAAATAAATTTGTGTAATTTTGGTGGGGAATATCTTTAAATTGGTAGGTGATTTATTTAGTTTAGGAAGGGTATTATTTTGATTTTAATTGGATTTGATTGGATTTAATTTAATTTATGACATGTGTTTTAAATGTTTTAATTATTTTTGGATTGAGCTTGGGCGAAATGGGCTTTGGATGGATGCGGGGGTTTTGGGCCGAGGTTTATATTTTAAAACAGAGATTAATCGGGCGAACCCGAGGCCAATTAGCGAGTTAAATTTGTTGATGTATTTATTTTGTTAAATTTTTTTGCTTCCGATGTCCGTTTCCCGCGACTTTTGCAACTTATCGGGTAATGCCTCCATACGAGGCTCATCATCGGGCTTCATGCAAAAATGTAGTGTCTACAGTCGCCCCCACTTTGATGGGACTTGTGCAGTGTGTGACAGTGACAATCCTATCAAAGTCATGCATGCATTTTTATTTACTTACCTAGCTCGCCAGCTGTCGCACAACTTACCTGTCATTTTGAGACGCTTCGAACTGAGTTGATTTGGGGACGAGATGTTGCGACCCATGGGACTTGTTCCCGAACCATTACTTGATGAAAGATGGTTCATTCCCGAACCGTTACTGATGAGAGATGGCTCATTTTTGAACCGTTACTTGAGTTGAGATTGATGGCGAGGCGCGGTGACCCCAGGGTCTTGTTCCCGAACCACCGAGTGGGTCTTGTTCCCGAATTGAATTGTGGGTCTTGTTCCCGAATTGAATTGTGGGTCTTGTTCCCGAGTTGAATTGTGGGTCTTGTTCCCGAACTGAGTTGTGGTTCTTGTTCCCGAACTGAGTTGTGGGTCTTGTTCCCGATTTGAGTTGTGGGTCTTGTTCCCGAACTGAGTTGTGGGTCTTCTTCTCGAGTTGAATTGTAGGTTTTGTTCCCGAACTAAGTTGTGGGTCTTGTTCCTGATTTGAGTTGTGGGTCTTGTTCCCGAACTGAGTTGTGGGTCTTGTTCCCGAACTGAGTTGTGGGTCTTGTTCCCGAGTTGATTTGTGGGTCTTGTTCCCGAGTTGAATTGTGGGTCTTGTTCCCGAATTCTGTTGTGGGTCTTGTTCCCGAATCCGTACTGATTATGGGCTTTATTCCCAAACTGTGCTGATTGTGGGCTTTGTTCCCTGGGCTTTATTCCCGAACTATGTAGAGAGTAGGCTTTGTTCCCTGGGCTTTATTCCCGAACTGTGTTGACTGTGGGCTTTGTTCCCGAGCTGTACTGAATGTCGGCTTTGTTCCCGAACTGTGTTGAATGTGCGCTTTATTCCCTGGGCTTTGTTCCTGAATTGTGTTAAGAGTGGGCTTTGTTCCGTAGGCTTTGTTCTAGAACTTGTGTTGATTGTGGGCTTTATTCCCGGACTGTATTGAGAGTGGGCTTTGTTCCCGATTGTTTGTCTTTGTCATTTTTTCTTCAAAATCTACGAACAAAAATTACGTGTATGTGACGTGTATGTATGTATGCATGGATGTGTTTCCTATTCCGCTAGGTTAGGTCTGCCTTGTGCTCTCTGGCGCCCTTCGCCTACTAATGTCTTTGGTTGCCCCCTGGGCATGCTTACAGTTTCCTTTTGCCAGTTCTCTTCTGGTGATTGCTCACTTTTCTTTGATCCCATGACTCGAGATTCCATTATGTAACTTATTCGCGAGGTGCTAGACTGGTCTCCCCCAGACTTGGTTTAGGTTTTTGCTCTCTACTGCTTGCACTAGGTCAAGGTCGACCACGTGATGTGGCATTGCATATCATCATACTATATTACATGTTACTGTAGGCACTGCATTTTTGCATATAAGTCCCGATGATGAGTCTCACATGGAGACACTACCTCTTTAATTGTGGAAGCCGCGGGAAACGGACATCGGAAGGGAAAAGTCCAGAATTGACACATTGTTGGAATTAATTCGTTTGTTTATGCTTCGGGTTTGCTTGTTGGACCTTCGTTTTAAAACACACCCCTAGCCCAAACCCCCCACAAACCACACACCAAGCCCACATATCACTAAACCACATCCTAAGCCACACACCAAGCCCACCAACCAAACCCAATACACGCCGAAACAAGAGCAAGCCACACGCCCATAGCCTTCCTAATTAATAAAATAACACATTAAACACATGCATAAAGCATGCCAAATCTCTTTCCAAAATTAAAGAAATCCCATCAAATACTTTCCTAATCCACTTAAATTACATTCCCTAATTAAAATATACAAATCAAATCATATCCCTAACTAAAAGAGAAGAAATCAAATTAAATCAAATCACTTCCCTAATTAAAAGATTTTCCTTATCACATACTAATTTAAAAGATATTCCCTTTAATGCACAAATCCTTCTCCTTCTCAAACAAGGAAAGCCCCCATCTCTTTGCCTATAAAAAGAACCCTTCACCAACACATTAAACCCTTAGCATTCACGCATAATATTCACAAGAAACATCAAGGCTCATTCTCACGAAAAACACAAAGAAAATAACCCTAGTTCATTCACGTGAAAAGAACCACAAAATCTACTTACATTGCCGCACAAAACTCCTTATAAACAGCCCTTCACCTCACGCCCAAACTGCCTTCATCCACTGCCGTGCACTACTCTTCACGCATCAGCCCTCACAATTGCCCCTGACCTTCAACACAAAAGCCCTTCATTCAGCCCTCAAACTCACGCCTAATAACAGCCCTCACAGCTAGCTCACACTCACGCCAATAACAGCCTTCACAGCAGCCCCAAACTCACGCGTAACAACAACCTCAAGCAGCTTACTCACCAAAACGCACTAAACACACTGCCACGTCCCTTCTCCACTATCAGCTCATTCACTCATTCGGCACACCATTAGCCACTGCCCTGACCAGCCATATTCAACGCCACAAACCTTCCTCAAATATTGCCATTCACGCACAAAGCCACTGCCCCCCTAATCACCGTGAAAACCCCCCTAAACTGCCCAGTTAATTATTGTGAAAATTGCCCAAAATAGTCCCGCATTACCGTAAAACAGTAAGCCTATACCGCGACCAGAAAGAGCAGTAAAACTGAGTAAAACAGTAGCCCGAAGCAGCGAAACAGCGAAGGAAAATGTTGAACCAGTGAACCAGAGGAGTTGCGGAGCATCAACCCTTCCGACGGCCGTGTAACGCGCTTTCGAGAGACGATAAAAGAGGTTAGACCTGAGAGCACCTTCTTTATCTATTATCTTTTATTTTTATTTATTTTAGTATTTTTATTTCATATGAGTATTATGGATTGGTGCATGATGTGATTTCCGGATGAACGGAATATATGCTCTCTCTTGTGGTATATCAGATGGAAACTCAGACGTAAATTCCGTAGCCGAATCCGAATGGACGGTATTACTGTTTGCACTCGGGATACAATGCCATGTACCACTTGAGAGATACAAGTATTTCGTTTCATCCAACCTTGTATTTGAGCATGATTTAGTCTAGTAGATTATTTATCTTTTTAACATGATTTAGTCTAGTATGTTATTTCTTTTTAAGTATGATTATGTTATTTATTTATGCATGATTTATTTCTTTGCTTTCGCATTAGGAATTTAGTTTACGTTTGTGCTTAAATGATTATTTGTTTATTTTTGTATTGAATGGTTCAATATGCTCATTGTGTGATATTGTATGCTTGCCGTTATAATGACTTACTTTCAAAGCATGCAAACTTAGACATAGGGTTTATTCTCTTGAATGCAAACTAGGTATAGGTTATTCTTGAATATGTTGCGTAGACTCGGTTAAGATATTGCAAAAATCTTTTCATTACAAGATATCGGTTATAGGTGGTTTAATTCTTTTCCTTAGAGACTTTTCTTTTATTTTCAACCATACCACACATCATAACACAAGCAAATCAAGATAGACATTTAGGCGAACGGTCATTCACCGACCTAAAATTTCTTCAACTAGTCACTTTGCTAACTACTCAGGTTTTCATTGCTAAGAACCATAATCAAGTGCTTACGAGTCTAACATATATCAATTACTCAAAGTATCAGATAAAAGCACATCAAAAGTTTATCGTTTCTAAGATTTCTCCCTAAAGCAAACGATTTCATCATCGGACTTATGCCTAACTATTAAAGACTAAGAACAAAAAAAAAAAAAATTCTCTTCTTTTTTCTTTTCTCTTTTTTTTTTTTTTTCTTCTTTTTTTTTTTTCTTCCTTTTTTTTTTCACAATGGTCTTTCTAACCTTGCCGTAAAGTTTTCTGTTCCTCGGTTTCATTTTCCCCGATATCCATGTTTGCTAAACTCTTCTTGACAAATCTCTCTTTCTATAACCAACGGATATCTATGATGGCTTTTAAGACACAGGGGTTAACATGATGCGTGTATGCATGAGATGCACGTGGTTATCAAAACAACATATATCCTTCCAACCTTATTTCTCCCAAACTCGTGGTAAGTCCATTTCTGTCCTAGGTATGGCTTATTCCATGCACCAATGTGGGTATGCAAAATCGTTCTCTCCTATGCTATGGGGTGAACCTTGGTCGCTTCAGTCCCTTTCCATCGGTAAAAGACAAAGACCGCCCATTTACAACGTGGCCTAAGCCTATTATTGGATTATGTCATTGTCTAGAAATGACGAATTGGGCTTTTGGCAACCGTGGTCATGGGGATGAACTTGGAGGTATCCAAAGTAAATAAATATGTCGTAACAATGCGTATCCTTCTTAGGTGAAAGCCATTGTGGATATCGGACTCATGCTTCTAGCATATTTAGATTATGATTGGATTTTCTAAGCCCATCAAGGTTTTCATACAAGTTGGCCCATTATCATTTCAAAGCATTCAATCATATTATTGCGAGGTGCAAACTTGTCCCAGTTGAAAAGGCCCAACAGGTTTACACTTTTGCGATAAGGTGGCTAAACAACTTCAAATGGTAGGGGGCCCAAACACAAAGTGTCTCATCATCATTTTGAAAGCTTTTGGCCCAATCGTTATAAGATGTAAGCTCATCCTAGTTTAAATGGCCCAACAAGTTCACATCTCATGACAAGAAGTCCAAATGAATCCAAATGATGATGGTCCCAAATATAAGCATAAATGGTGGCTTCTATAGGTCATATAACTATGGTTCTCATGCAGTTTTATGGGAGTATTAATAAAGGCTCCTACCGGCGAAGGGTTGCCCACAACTAGGTCTCCCCACTCAAGGGTTCGAGCGACCAAGTGAGCGCACCTTTTTTATACCTTAAGGTACGTGCCAACGAGTGATGGTACCATATAACGATCCGCCGCTTCGAGCGAAAATGACTTCACGATACATGAATAGCTGTCAAATGGATTCCTCTATTGAAAATTCCCTAGAGGGATGGTGGAGCGAACTCTCTTAAATACCCTGACCTCTTAGGCTCTTATCGCATTGGTGACAGGAATAAACAACAGATCATCCAAATTAGTCCATCACTTTAAATATACTCCAAGGTAAGCTTCGAGTAAATGATTATCTAGATGTCTTCACATCTTTTCCTTTTGGTTATTAAAAAGGTAGTGAGTGAAGGAAGACACCAAACCATGATCTAACTCTAATACCTTTGGTTAAATCAACTTTAGACAAGGTTAACTAAAGCAAAAATCACAAATATTACAAGACATTATTTCGGGGCCGATTCTCTATCCCCAGTGGAGTCGCCAGACTGTAGGACACAGAAATCAGCGACGTTGTCCCGGGCTCGCGGCCCGGTCGGGAGTACGGAGTAGCCCGCGGGGGACTAAACCGGAGAAATAAAATGGAGTCGCCACCCAGCGTGAACTGGGAAATAATTTAAGGCCGCACTCACCCCTCGCAATGGAAGACCTCAAATCATTGGGTTCGGAATGGTCCCTTACTTATGTCAATTGTAATGAACGGATTTATGCAATAATATAACCAAGTCTTACGCAACATACACATGCAAGATTAACCAATATCTAAGTTTGCACACATAGGAGTAAACGAAATAAAAACGAGCACGCAATCTCATGAACATATCAAATAGATAAATGCGGAAATAATAAATATATGACCAAAGAATTTGGCCGTTTTCAATGTAGGACTTAGTTTGCCCGGTTGGATGTATTTCATGTCCAACCAAGCATGCCGTTTCCAGGACGACAAAATAAAATATAACAAAGGGTGCCATCAGGTCTTACCTTTTAAGTCGCTTCTCGGGAGTGCGTTGGGACGTCACCGGAAGGGTTAACGTTTCCGCTATTTTCACTGGTTCGCTGTTTCCGCTCGCTATTTTCTTTGTTATCACTCACTGTTTCTGCTCGCTGTTTTCTCTGTTTTCACCCGCTGTTTCGCTGTTTCGCTGTTTTGCTTGCTGTTTTCTCTGGACTGTTTTGGTTGTATTTGGGGCTGTTTTCAGGGGTTATTTTTGGGGAGTGTGGGGACTATTTTTGGGATGATTTTGTTCACTGATTTGCTGCTGTTTAGGGACTGTTTTGGGTTGGTTGTTCACTGCTTTGCTACTGTT